>JBBPBX010040422.1:12330-29382 GCA_038048925.1 Garcialebias charrua
TGGGGCTCATTGATTAGACTAACACCCCGTGAGCCGTGAGGGAGAAGGGGAAGATGGCGGTGGGACACGTGTGGTCGAGTGGTGTCGAGGCTACGGGGCTCTGCTCCCAGCTGACTCCCTGGGGAGGGCGAAGGCACTTCTGGGGATGCCTACCCGGAGAGCCTCAGCCTGTTTACGCCTCTGGTCCAGTCTGGTCTGAATCAGATCCAGAGCTTTTCAATTTTAACAAATTGTTGTTTTGTTATCTTACTTTCTCTTTTCTTTCTCTCTATTAAAAAAAACATATTGGAGTGAGAGGATGGCTATAAGGTAAGAAGGGAGGCCATCTATAAATGGAAAAAAAAAAAAAAGATCCAGAGCTTTTCCGAATAATTCCGTCGGCTCTATGGAGTGGTGCAGAAAAGGAATTTTCTATCCCTCCGGGAGGTCAGTTAGGGTCATCCACAGATGGCGTTGTGCGATGACCACCTCAGCCACACCTTTGCCTTGCGCAATAGCAGCTGTCCCCATCATGTGGAGCACAAAGTCTGTCGCCCTGCGGGCTTCTTCCAGCACGTCTGCGACAGCCTGTCTGTCCGTCGTTACATGGAGCTCCTGCAGTTTTTCAGCCAGGTATGCCTGCATCATGGCGGACACGTTCATTGCGCGCACCGCAAGGCCCTGAGCCCTGTAGCATTTCTCAAGCAGAGAAGCCGCGGCTTGACAGGCTTTGCTGGGCAAAGTTGGTTTCGTCCTGGATGACCTGGGGGCCAGGTGAGATGCCGGCGTGTCCTCCATTTGTGGCACATTGGCTATACCCGCTGCATCCATCCCGTCCACGTCGAGGAACTGTGAGAGCGGCAGCAGCATGGGAGCCCTGGGCTGAGTCCAGGTGCAAGTCAGCTCCGTGAGGAAGTCCGGAAAGATGGGCATTCTTTGCCTCGTGGCGGACTGCTGTTTTGAATAAAAATAATTTCCTGCCAACCTCGTGACTTGTTGACGGGGTGGAGGTTCTGGCCATGGGATCTGCAGCGCGTCCGTTGTTCTGCGACACAAGTCGAACAGAGCAGGGATCGAAAAGTAAGTCTCCGGGAGCACAGGCGCCGGGGTGTGAGAGAGGTCTCCCTCCTGTTCGTCGTGCTCAGCGTCGGCGTCGTCCGCAAAAAATTCACATGAGGCTGAAATCGAGATCTCGTCCTTGTTCATCAAGCCTTGAATGTCGAGATCGACTGTCAAGTCCCCAGTGGGAGCCAGCGCGTCCGGGCTGTCGCCCCATTCGCCCTGGGTACTGTCTTACAGGGCCATGTTCTCGAGCTCCGGCATGGGAGTGAGAAGCTCAGTCATGTCCGGGTCTGTTGGCGTTGCAACAGCGCCCATGGCTTTGGCGACAAAGTCCGCTCGGTGCCTCCTCACTGCCTCCAGCATCTGGCTGCAGTGTGGGCATGAGTCAGGCGCATCCAGCGCCATATTCGCGTGTAACATTCCCAGGCAGACTGGACAGGCCTCATGGGTGTCCGTCGCCGAGAGGGAGAAACTGCATCCGCTGGGGCAGGCGCGCGAGGTTGGGCTCGCCGTCCTGCCAGTCTTTTTTGGAAGTCTTGTCTTTCGCTTTCCTTTCTCCGGAGGCATGTCCGAGATAAGGCGAGCGAGTCCTTCCAAAATCCTTTTTCTTTTTATTTGAGACGTCTCCTCCGTCGCGTCGCTTTTGCTGGCTAGCCTGCTACGAAATTAGCAGAGGTAGCGATGTGACGCAGTTAGCGCCGTCGAGCGAAGCAGTCTGCGGAAAGAGGAGAAGAAAAAACTTTGGGGTTAAGGAAAAATGTGCCGGACTAGCTTTCGCTAGCCCAGCAGTACGCAGGAATAATTCTCTGTACGCCCTGTGTAGGGAGCAAGCTCACCTCTGGTCGAGCGATGAAGCAACAGAGAAGTCCCGCGAAGAGAGAGAGTTCAGGTTTAAGCGAGGTGAAGGGCAATAAGAGNTGTAACATTCCCAGGCAGACGGACAGGCCTCATGGGTGTCCGTCGCCGAGAGGGAAAACGCATCCGCTGGGGCAGGCGCGCGAGGTGGGGCTCGCCGTCCTGCCAGTCTTTTTTGGAAGTCTTGTCTTTCGCTTTCCTTTCTCCGGAGGCATGTCCGAGATAAGGCGAGCGAGTCCTTCCAAAATCCTTTTTCTTTTTATTTGAGACGTCTCCTCCGTCGCGTCGCTTTCGCTGGCTAGCCTGCTACAGAATTAGCAGAGGTAGCGATGTGACGCAGTTTAGCGCCGTCGAGCGAAGCAGTCTGCGGAGAGAGGAGAAGAAAAAACTTTGGGGTTAAGGTAAAATGTGCCGGACTAGCTTTCGCTAGCCCGGCAGTACGCAGGAAGAATTCTCTGTACGCCCTGTGTAGGGAGCAAGCTCACCTCTGGTCGAGCGATGAAGCACAGAGAAGTCCCGCGAAGAGAGTTGAGTTCAGGTTTAAGCGAGGTGAAGGGCAATAAGAGGAAGTAGGATGGGCGTCAGCGCCTTAAGTACCCAGATGGCGGGGTCTCTGGCATGACGCTGACGCCCCTGCCGTAAAGGCGTGATTGTATTCCTTCACGTAATCGCGCGGAGTGCAATTTCCCATAGCATTTATGTTGCACCGAGTGACTGACTGATAATGGAACCTTTGTCACTGCAGATGAATTAACAAAAGTTATTAGAAGTATTCATGTTCATTCCTAATCTAGCATGAGCTCCTGTGTTTTATTGTTTTTTTACAATTTCGTTCGACACCTGAGTCAGTATAGACACAAGTTGGTGTACAGCACTGAGAGAGTCACCAAAATGAGCCAACACGTACAGACATCACTGTCGGGCTTCCATGTTTCAGAGATTCACAGTCTTGTGGCTTGAATTTTGAACATGTTCCAAAAATTGCTAACATTTTATCTGGAAATTGTTGTAGAACTCTTTACAACCAGTGAGTCATGTGACTGCATTTTGCCTGGCCAGTTCAAAAAAGTCATGGTCTGCTTGAGTGTGCACAGTTTGCAAAACGGTCTTCAAGGCCACACAGCTTTAGCAGCTGCCCCCGTGTTCTTGATTTCACCAAGTTCACCTTTGAAATTATGATTTGAATAAGGGACCTTTGGACCACTTTTTTAAAGACAAAAATGATAATAAATGTTCAATAATGCTCAGCCTGGTCATCTGGACAGTTTTTTTTTTTGTTGTGTAAAGACATTTTGCCCTCTATCTGGAGGGATTCATCAGTCTGAGAAGTCCCAAGTAAACTGTTTTTCCCACTAAGCAGTACACTCCTTAAGTGGACCAACCAGTTTGCTGGTGATAAGATGGTTTCTGGGGTCTGTCCTGTCCCCCCGTCAACTCTTTCCAGGCAGGCAGCCACAGCCAAAGTGGTTCAAGCCATCAAAGTTCATGCTCAGTCATCCAGACTGCTTAGTGGGGAAAGCAGGAACTCCTCAGACTGATGAAGCCCTCTGGATGTTTTTTGATGATTATCAGTTCAGCCGGGCTCACAGACTCGAAGGCATCCTCGAAGCGACAGCTGCACGTTGCAGCCTCACCCAGCTCCTCATTCAGCTCTCTGCTAACCCAGACATAGGTTTCATGGGCAGAGTTAACATACTCAGCTATAGTAGTTAAAAACATACATAAACTTTGACCAAAAATTCCCCTAACACAGTCTACCTCCCTCACCTGTCCCTAGTCAGCAATCATCCCAGGTGTTTCCATTTCCCACTAACCTCTGTTCTCTGTATTCTGTCTAAGTTATAGATGTTTTTGTGTCGGCCATCATGAAATGGGTTGACTCCAGTTTGAATTAAGTCATATGTTCTTGAAGTATTTTGCTAACAGGCAGTCAAACACACACATACAAAGACATTTGAGGCAGCTGCAGCTGAGTGGTTAGAGGAGTTGTCCTCCAGTGGGAGAGTTGGGGGTTCAATTCAACCAGCAATCACATGCTGAAGTGTCCCTGGGCAAGACACCTCACTGCCTCTGATGTGTGTCCCATCGGTGTCAGGATCTGCCAGCTGGTGTGTTGAACCCACGTGCAGGAGGATGACAGTGGACTTGGGATAAAGATTTGACAGAAATTGATTTACAAAAACAAAATCTAAGATTTGACAGGCCAGACAGGACGGGAGGCGGAACACGACACCATGAGAGGACAATCCAGAGACAAATGACAAGACACCAAGGAGCTGAATAAATACACACACTAATGAGGACAAATGGCAGGTACCTGCAGTGATAAACACTGAACACAGGGGAGACGAGGGCTGAACACAAAGAGGAGGAACACAGGGAGGTGAATGAAAACATGAGGAAACAGAAACTTCAGGACAAAACCACAGAACCCCTACAGTACCTCCCATTCAAGGGATGGCCCATGACATCCCAAGGATGAGGCTACATCCAACTTGGTTGGGAGGTCTGACAAAAACAGGACGGACCAGGATGGGGGAACATGAGAAGCAAAAACAACAAACTGACAGTTAAACCTGGGTGATATCTAAACATGAAGGAAACATGAGGGAGACCATATATTGTGTCTTTAAACACATATAGTGTCACCCAGATGTAACTAAAGGATTTTAACAGGGGTCAGTATTAAGCTGACCTCTTTATCCTTAATTAATTTACTTATTCAGATTGAATAGTAATTTCACGGATTCTTTTCTTTTTCAGTTTACCCAATATTTCTGTGATCTTTATGATGGATAAATAAACAAAGCCATTAAGTGACAGAGACGTTAACCTAGTTGGTATGCCAGGCGACACTACCATTTATTTAAAATAAATCAACTAAATTAACACCATTACACTTGATTGACATGATTTCACTTTCTTTCAATTTAATACGTCAGCACACTTAAATTTAACACAACAGACTTCAATATTGGATGTTAAACATATTTAGTCTGTGGGCTCTTTAGCTTAAAATAGTTTCCAGCTTAGATTGAGAGAAAAAGATAGGAGGAAGATGGGAGATGGTTTAAAGGAAATTATCTTGAGCATGATACCAAAAGTGACACTTCCATCCGACTTCTGCTAAAATCCAGGTACGTTTGTAAACAGCTCTTTACCTTTCGACGAGTCTGATAAAGAAATGACACCAGCCTTCAGATGCGCAGAGTCCTTTAGTCCCAGCACGTCCAAAACTGGTTCTAGTTTACGTTTCAACGTCTCCTGGTTTCCGCTTGGTCATCAGAGAATATGTCAGCTCCTGGCCTCTGACTTCAAGATAAACTTATTCCAGGAAGGAATAAACAAAGTTTTGAGCTTGCGCTCGTTCGAAGTGGACTCATAACAGCCTGTTATTTAGTCCTTAGCCGAATGACTGTCCTTGGCGGGTGACAGGCATTCATTCAGCTCTTTGGGAAAGGTTCACATCTCTTTGAAGTTCCCAGAAACTCTCCGTTCCAGCAACAGCTTAGAACTTAAAAAGGATCAAAGAGAGGAGTGAGGCTTGTCTCTTTTTCATTGGTCCACTTGTTATCACTATTCAAGGTGAAATTCAGCGCAGAGAAGGAAATTGTTTAGGAAAAGTATCTGAGTGAGAGACTTTCAGACGCTAGATGAGAGTTTTAGCTGAAACTCGACAAAAACAATTTCTGTATGAGTCAGTTTGACATTTTAGCTGAACTTTGACACCTTTTCATTTGCAGAAATGACACATTGATGTTTCACATTTAAAGAATAACAGCATATAACATATATCATGAAAATGACAAAAGTTATTCTTTTGATTACATTAGAATAAAATCAAAGATAGAAATAGTCTCTTTTGATGACTATATTCTCAGATTACAACTAATGGAATGATTTTGTGGTAAATGTCTTGCTTTACTGAGAGGTCAGTAAAGGTCATCACTGGACAGTTCAAAAACCTTAGTTTGACCCTGGGTAGGTCCACTACATCTCCCCCCTTTTGGAAGCCATCGCCAGTCCTTGGGGATGGGGTCCAACACGAAAGGAAACCTTGAACTGTCTTTGATCTTGAAGCAATCCAGTAAGTGGAAAAGAAAAATCAAAATTATAATCCCATAAAGTTTTTGGAAATTCCATACTGTTCGGAGGTAATCCCATAGCGAAAAGCTTGTAATCCCTTGGAAAACAAAGTCTGTTAACTCTTGGAAAACAAAGTCTGTGATCCCTTGGAAAACAAAGTCTTATAATCCACAGCGGTAATTCCACAACGATTAGTTTTGGCGATTGATCAGCAACAATTGTTTTCATAATCAGCATGTAGAGGGAATCCCTCGATTGACGCAGAGGAGGCGACCCTTGGACGAAGGTTGAAGACCAAGCGTTGGAGCTGCAGGTCCCCACATCGAAGGTTGTTGGCTGGTTGGTTTCCAGTCAGTGCCACTCTGGTTCTATGTGTCATGCAATTATGTGGTTTTTTAGGTGGGCTTATGATTGGGATTTTACATTAAGCCTTACCTATATGCACCTGGTATGTAAGCTATCATGGTTTAGATCAGCTACAATTACCAATTAAGGGGTGGATCAATTCTGTAAAATTAGATATAGGGATCTATACCTATAAAATTTTGGAGGGCTTCTGTAACGAAGGCCTCTAATTCCAAACTATTCCTCCATTCATTACTTAGTTTAGGTTAAACTAAAATAAAAAATGAAATATAGTTTGATCTAAATGTCTGTTGTCTTTTAGACGAACGACGTAGGATTTGGTATTCCTAATAAATTTTGAAGTCTATGGCGAGACTCATCAAAATGAATAGATAATCTAGAATAGAAACGATCGAATCGGTTCAATTTAGAAATTGTGAGACCAGTGTAGTTTATGGTACCTTGAGTAGCTTTAAACTACATTGACTCTTCGACGATTGAGATTTAACAAAACGAACTGTATGTTGGCATAGTTAAATCCATATCATTCATTAACCAATGTTAATACAAAACCTTTTTGGCTGGGAGTGTTCAGAACCAAAACAATATCTCAACTAATGACAACAGTAATGACTAAACAACAAGGAAACAACGTTTCACTGCTTCGACACACTCTTGTCGTCAGATTCCAAAGTGCAACACACAAGAAAAACAGGTCTCAACTTTATGACCGAGGTCAAATTAAATCTCGTGGATTTAAACGGTTGTTAAGGTTAGTTTTTTGTTGTGGGTTTTAGGCTTAGCGTTTCTAAGTTCAAATTGGACAATGCGACTTATAGGGTGGGAAATATGGTAGTTTAAACCTGATTAGTTTATTTACTAACTTGTGTTTGGACGACCTTATTATCCCATGAAGTCGGTGAGTTTGTGAGATCTTTGTCTTTTGTGGAGTCATTGAACGCCTTGTAAGGTTTGATCTGATTTCGATGTACCCATTTAGCAATTGGCTCTTTGCGGCCTTTGCTGATTTTGATTTCGTAGACGACTGAGGACACTTTGTCTGTTATCAGATGAGGTCCAGTCCACCTGGGCATTAGTTTGCGGGCGAGAGTTCCGGTCTCGGACCCTCCTTTCCCGGTTGCTGGGGCGAACGTATAGTACCAGACTCTGTCTCCCACTTGGAGTTCATTGTGAGAGGCCTTTTGGTCATAGTACGCCTTACGTCCTTCAGCAGATTTTTCCAGGTTTTTCTGGGCGAAAGCAAAAGTGTTTCTGAGGTGTACATTCAAATCTTTCATGTATTGTTGTGTGGTGTAGGCTGTCGCCATGGCGGCGTCGCCTGGTTGGTACAACAGGTGTAGAGGGAGAGTCATTTGTCGACCGGTCATCATCTCGAAGGGAGAGATGCCAGTTGATGTGTGTGGAGTGGCTCTTATGGCCATGAGGACCAGAGGGAGTTTCACGTCCCAGTCCTTGTGGTTTGCAGCCACGTATTTCTTCAAAATACTCACCACAGTTCTGTTTGCTCTCTCAACTTGGCCTGAAGCCTGTGGGTGGTAGCCGACATGAAAGTTGGCCTTGACGCCTAGCGTCTTCCACAGTTCTTTCATCACTTCACCTGTGAAGTGTGTACCTTGGTCTGAGTTCACCCGAAGGGGAAGTCCAAACCTTGAGAATATATGATTCATTAACAACATAGCAGTGGTTTGTGCTGTGTCGTTAGGAGCTGGTAGGCATTCTACCCATTTGGTGAATGCACAGGTTACCGTGAGAAAATATTTATTTCCTCTAGAGCTCTTAGTGAGTGGTCCAACCCAGTCGATCTGGAGGTCAGACCATGGGAATGCAATGCCTCTGCTTTGCAGTGGTGCTCTGTGAAGTGGTCTGGTTGGCTGAAACTGGCCACAGACCACGCACCCTTCAATGTAGTCCTTGACATCCTTTTTCATTCCAGGCCAATAGGCAATTTGTTTTAATGCCGTCAGCGTGGCTTTATCTCCTTTGTGTCCTGCGGACGGGAGATCATGGGCATGAACTAACATCACCCCCCTTTGTTCATGGGGAACCACGAACACAGGTGAGGACGTTGGTCCATGAGCGAAAGTTAGGATGCCTTTGATTAGTTTTAGCTGTTTGCGCAGCTGATAAAGGACTTTAAAGCTCCCCTGACATGATCTTTCAACTTTCCAAAAAATGGCACAACATATATAAATATTAAGATTGACCTCTGACCGTTTTTGCTAAAATAATGTTAAATGAATGAAAATTCCTCCCAAAAACAGTTTAAAATTAGCGCCATTTTTTTAACACGATAAATAGGGATTTCGCCGTCGCAGGATGATGACGTCATAACAAGAGACGTCTCTACTGCGCAGCTTGAAAACAATGGAGGAGCTACAAACTCGATCCGTCCAATTTAGCCATTTAAAAGTTAATATTTTAGCGGATTGTCTGCAGAGAAGCCAAAGTTATTTCCAGTAAACAGCAGGTTATAATTTTTTTTCAGCTCCTGCTGGTTTTTGGAGACTTTTCACTTCAGGACGTGAGCAGCTCTGTGAGGACTTACAGCATAGTTTCCACAGCACTGAAATGGTAATATATTAGTTAATGGTTCTAATAATTATTCAACATTAATTTATAGTTTAAAAAATTAGTCCCTTTTAAAATATCTGTTAAATATATTATTCTTTTATTTTATTTTGTTTGTGTTTTCAGGTTTCCAGGTCTCCAGTCCATCACCTGAGGCTCTTCCTGAACCACTAGTACAACCCAGACTTTCACATCACAGCAGGTAAGATTGCATCAACGAAAAGAATAGTACTCAACAATATTCTTTGATGTAAATCTGTTGATTTTCTGTGGTTCTGATGAGGGAAGTGACAAAGTGGATGCAGCATTCAGCCCATAATGGACCCAGATGTCCCCTGCGTCCAGACCTACAACACCTGGACATCCATGAGCGTGGAGGAGCGAGGAGGTGGTGGAGTCTGAAGAAGTACAAGCAGCAGGATGAGGAGAAACTAGACCGATGTCCCCTGCGTCCAGACCTACAACACCTGGACAGGAGGGTGGACGAGGAGGTGTTGGAGTCATTTTTACAGAGCTGATGAAGTCAAACACCACTTGCATTTTTTAAACTCAATTTTTTTTGATAATCTGTTCATATTAATGTTTCCCCAGAGGTTTTCATTTATTTGATAATATGGGATGGTTTTATTTTAATAAAATGTTTTTTTCAACATTCACCAATTTTGTTTTTACTAAAGTATGAGCTGTGAGTTGTAGATGCACGAATGAAATTAAAACAGATACACAAATATTCTCACAAAGAATAACTCAACACTAACAGATAATATAGTGTACTACTGTAACTTTATTTACACATAACTACAGAAACACTTGGTTCATTGTTATCCTTTTTTTTTTCAAACAATATGTTCATTTGAACAGTCAGAAAAAATATTAAATTCATTGATTCATTTTCATCTCAATGCTCTGGCCAGTTGTAGTATTTCTGCATATTTTAATGTCTTGATGCACAAACGTAGCTTTCTGCAGCAGTCCTGATGTTCTACAGATCCTGAAGATGTCTCCATCTGTTGTTGAACAATATCAAGGTTTGTTCTCCTCCACCTCGGTCCACTCTTCAGGTGAAGACATTTCTGTGAATCCTCGCTCCGCCACGCTCATGGATGTCCAGGTGTTGTAGGTCTGGACGCAGGGGACATCTGGGTCCATTATGGGCTGAATGCTGCATCCACTTTGTCACTTCCCTCATCAGAACCACAGAAAATCAACAGATTTACATCAAAGAATATTGTTGAGTACTATTCTTTTCGTTGATGCAATCTTACCTGCTGTGATGTGAAAGTCTGGGTTGTACTAGTGGTTCAGGAAGAGCCTCAGGTGATGGACTGGAGACCTGGAAACCTGAAAACACAAACAAAATAAAATAAAAGAATAATATATTTAACAGATATTTTAAAAGGGACTAATTTTTTAAACTATAAATTAATGTTGAATAATTATTAGAACCATTAACTAATATATTACCATTTCAGTGCTGTGGAAACTATGCTGTAAGTCCTCACAGAGCTGCTCACGTCCTGAAGTGAAAAGTCTCCAAAAACCAGCAGGAGCTGAAAAAAAATTATAACCTGCTGTTTACTGGAAATAACTTTGGCTTCTCTGCAGACAATCCGCTAAAATATTAACTTTTAAATGGCTAAATTGGACGGATCGAGTTTGTAGCTCCTCCATTGTTTTCAAGCTGCGCAGTAGAGACGTCTCTTGTTATGACGTCATCATCCTGCGACGGCGAAATCCCTATTTATCGTGTTAAAAAAATGGCGCTAATTTTAAACTGTTTTTGGGAGGAATTTTCATTCATTTAACATTATTTTAGCAAAAACGGTCAGAGGTCAATCTTAATATTTATATATGTTGTGCCATTTTTTGGAAAGTTGAAAGATCATGTCAGGGGAGCTTTAAGGTCTGGATCGGAATCCAGTTCGTCTTTAGACGGAGTGTTTTTCTCCGGATCAGTCAGGTACAGTATCATGGAGTTGATAGCAGGATCCGACTTCTGTAGTTGGATGATGTCTGGGTCAGTCAGTGCGGGTCGTACAGAGACTGCGTTGTCAGCAGGTCTGGCTGCGGCCTGTGCACGTGTGACTGCCATTACCCTGACTGTAGGTTGTGTTGGCAGAGTCTTGATTAACCAGGAGGGGTCGAAGGACCATAGAGGACCTTCGTCGGCTCCTTCTTTGGCTAAGGAATCTGCAATGTCATTGTAGTACTTGTCATCGCCTGGGACTCTAGAATGTCCTGGAACTTTCTTCCAGTAGATCTGTAAGTCGTGAGATGTCACCAAGTGATCACACGCTATGAAAAGCTCTTTGTGTTTGACCACTTTTCTGTCGCTTGTTAGGAAACCGTTCTGTTTCCACACAGCGAGGTGACAAGCGAAACTCAAACGAGCATAGTTAGAGTCAGTGCAGATGACTAGCGTCTTGATGGAACGCTCTACTACCATCTGGAGAGCTATTAGGATTCCTGCAATCTCAGCGTACTGAGAAGTCTGAGATCCTAATTTGTAGCTGAAAGTTATCTGCTCTTGGTCTTGGAGGAGAACTCCTCCAACACCTGCTCTGCAGATTTTGTCGCGGAGGAATGAAGATCCATCCACGTACAATGTTGTCATATCTTTGCAGATATTGTCATCAAAGAAGTGGTGATTTGGGTCTACAGTTACTGGGGGTTTTACCTCAACCGGCGGCTGGGTGGCTGGTACATCTTGTGTACACTTCTGGCAGATTGCCAAGTCCGTCCCCAGATGAGACTTCTTGTTTTGACCATAACGTATGTCTAGGTTAAAACTTTGAAGCGCCATGAGCCACGTTGCAACACGTGAGTTTGTCACCACACCATCTCTGATGCGTTCACTGTTAAGAAAAGTCACTGGCTGGTGTTGTGTTTCCACAATGATTTTCTGTCCACCAATGTAGCTGGAGAAATGTTTAACTGCCCACACTGTGGTCAGTAAAGCTTTCTCACAGTCTGAGAATCTCAACTCGGGGCCTGCCATCGTTTTGCTGGCGTAGGCTACTACACGTTTGTCTCTGTCGTGTATCTGGTACAGACCTGCACTTATGCAATGAGCTGAGAAGCCCACTTCCAAGTAAAACTCTTTGTTGTAGTCTGGGTAGACTAAACAAGGGGCTGACTTGATCCTGTTTATAAGAGCGTCCATTGCCTGTTGCTGTTTGTCAGTCCAAACAAATGGTACGTCTTTTTTAAGGAGTTCAGTCAGTGGTTTCGCAAGGTCCGCATAGTTTTCGATGAATTGGTTCGAGTAGTTACACACGCCCAGAAAACTTTGTAGTTCTTTGAGATTGGTGGGGACTTTGAGATTGTCGAGGCCTTGGGTGCGAGTCAGCTGTGGTTGTACTCCGTCTGGACCTACAAGTAGGCCAACGTAGTCCACCTTGGTTCTGCACCATTGGCATTTTGACAGTGATATCTTAGCACCAGCAGTTGTTAGTTGATTCAGAACGTGGTCGATCTCAGCCAAATGTGAGTCCAGTGTTGGCTGCCTCAAAAGGACATCGTCCACGTAAATCAGTGTCCCACGCTCGTGGGCGTCTGGACATGCTTTGTTCAAGAAGATGTTGAACTCTGCAGGTGAGTTAGCGTAGCCAAAGGGACACCTGTTAAAGGTGTATTGACGGCCACCAAAAGTGAAAGCTAGTTTGTACTGGTCCTCGGCGCGCACAGGGATGGTCCAAAAACCAGAGGCGACGTCGAGGGTCGAGAAGTACTTACCATTGGTGACCTTGGGCAGTTCCTGTTGGAGTTGCGTCATAGGCCATCTGGATAAGGGAACTTGTTTGTTTAGCTTTCGGTAGTCTATAGTGAGTCTCCACTTACCATTTGGTTTTAACACCGGCCATAAAGGCGCAGAGTAAGTGCTGTTACAGTATCGGATGATACCTTTTTCTAACAGGTCATTAATGATTTCTCTGATAGGTTGATGTGCTGCCAGAGGAATCTTGTACTGTCTGACAAATGCAGGGGGAGCATTAGGCGGGGTTGGGATGCTCACTGTGTGGAGCGTGGTCAACCCACAATCCATCGAGTCAGTTGAGAATGATTTCTCATATTTTAGAAGAACTTTGCGAAGTTTGTCCCTTTCTTCATCAGTTTTCAGGGCGTCGGCTTGGGCGACCACCTGGTCAATCTGTGAAGCAACTGAGAGGGGTTCTTGTTCTTTGGGGAGCTCCAGTGAGTCCCCTTCAGTGTCGTAAAACCTGTCAACAGGTAGTGCACTGTAAGTTTGGGGGCATAGACTGTCTCCTTTGTTGAAACCGAACCTGCGGACAGTGTCCTGGTCGGACTCAGTGGGGGAGAAAAGAGCTATGGCCTGTGTTGGTTTCGTGAACAAGACTTGCCCCGTGTGTTGATTTGGGATCAAGTTTTCTGGGAGTCCTCCCAGAAATGGAATGCTTAGCTCAAAATCATGAAAATCAGTAGAGATCAACCATCCTAACTGTGTGTTTTTTGGGATCAGTACCTCTTCTGTGCTTGTGTTGCACACAGCAACAGTCGTGGTTCTGCAGTCGAGGGTCACTTGGCATGTGGCCTCCATGGACAGTCCTAAGTTGAAAAACATAGGAGATGGTTGAAAGTATGCCTGTTTTGTGCTAATAGCTTGTCCTTTCATGATGTGACACATCACCGGCTTGTTCATAACCTGAGGTGGTACCGCAGTGTTATGGCTGTTAGCAATCTGGCAGACCTCTGGAATGGTCTGTCCAGCCTTAAGGTTCTCTGTGGTTAGCACAGGAGACTCCTTTGTGGCTGTGTCTAGTGACCACAGTACATTGTTGTTGATGTCCACTCGGACACCTAATCTTACCAAAATGTCGGAGCCTATGTAGGTTGCATGTGGTAAGTTCGGGACCACGAGGAACGGGTGATCCAGTTCTCGTTGGTTCCAGATTAGTTTCAGGTCAATGATCCCTTTGCGGTCATTACCTGTTTATCGTTGGGGTCCAACGAAAAGCGGAAAGCCTTTTTGTTCATTTCTAGACCCAACTGTTTTTTAACCAAGGTTCCATAGAAAGCTTGGCTGATCGCTGATTTCTCCGTCCAAGGAGACAAAACAGCATCATCGGTGTGGGATCCTTGGATCTCAACACCTTTGACTACCTGTGGTAGGTAGTGTTCAGTGAGTGCTGACTGTTTCAGCTCGCAGAGGAGGCTCTCTTGTTGGGCCTTTTCTGCCTCACCTGTTGCTGAAGGTTCACTTACCGGGATTGTGCTCTCGTTGGAGGATCCCTTTGTGCCTTCCGCGGTACCTGCTGTTAGACAGTCAGTGTCACCTTGTGTAGGCATATCGATTGGCAGTGGTTGGCTCACTCTGGTCCACATTGTCTGATCGCCATAATCTATAATCGCGTCGAAGCGGTTTATAAAGTCTTGGCCGACCAAAAATGGGAATGAGTCAACGGCGGACACGTGTACCGGGTGGTATAGCGTCATTTCACCAATCTGCATGTGAACCATAGCTATAGCTGTTAGGGTTGTTCTCGTTTCTGAGAGTCCCTGCAATACTACAGCACATTCTTTGAGGGGTATTTCCCTGTCAACACCGCTAGCGGCTATCCGTAGCTCCTTCAACAGTGTGGGAGACATAATGGTTATGTCAGCCCCACCATCCAGGAGGGCCTCTTCTGTGAGGACCCCTTCTAAAGTGATTGACAGGTAAGCCTTCTTAGCGGGCCCCTTCCTGATAATGTTACACAGGAACCTATCAGGTTTTTTCCGACGTTTGTTACGTCTACCATTGTCTGTGTGATTTTCATTCACCTGTACTGGTAGTGCAGTCACACATGGGTCTGAGTGATCGGTCTGTGACGAGTCATTGTCTTTGGTGAGTGAGCTTTCCCCCCCTTTTTCTGATGAGGGGCTCTCGGACTCTGTAACAATGATGTCATGGTTACAATCAACGTCTTGTTGACTGTCTGTACCCTGATTGTCAGCATCCTGACCATCAGTATCTTGGTGACTGTCAGCAATTGTGGCATTGCTGTTATTTGTGTGTTCTGAGTCACTATCAATGATAGTGCTACACATTACTCCAGGTTTGTTTTCCTTGTTTGTTTTTTTCAAACTTTCTAACAACCGACGTATGTTCTCCATCTCTTCTGAGGACAGAGGTTTAGGGCCTTTTTTCTGGAACTTCTGTGGGTTTTTCCTCGCCCCAGACTGTTCAGTTTGAGGTGCAGGAGCTGGCGCATTGCTCGGGGGTCCCCTCTGGGACCACCCTCTTTCATATGAGTCTCCTTGGGACCCATATTTCTTTTTCTTTTGGAACGCCCCCCTTTTTTGATGATGGGGTTCTTCCTCTTGATGCGGCCTGTACCACTTAGGGTCTCTGGACCCCTTTTGGTCTTTGTTCCAGCGGACACCTTCATTTTGCGGTCTGTCAGGTTGGAAATTTTGTTTAATCTCGCCTTCCTTAAAAGAGTGAGCTGGCGCTCTTGCTCCTTCAAGGTCTAGCGTTTGGTATTTGACCTTTTCACCTGGATACACTTCAACGGGTTTCTTGTGTCGCTTGTATGTTTCAAAAACACGTATAGCGCACTCCTTTAATTCACGCATGGTTTTTTCTCTGTAGTCGGCCATGAGGTTGGCCGTTGAACCAATCTCTGAATATAGATTGTTCATAAAAAGAAACTTAAAATCACGTTCATCCTCCATCCCTGGCTCATTCCGATCGCCAAAAAAGGCTTCGAAAAGTCTGTCATAATATGGGATTGGATGTTCATTCTGCCCCTGAGTGATTTTCAATGCGGCTTGGTAGCCAACGTCTCCCATGCGAGGAGCATATTCTTGCAGTAGAGTTTCGCAGAAAAGTTTGTAATCCTTCAAAATGGCGACTGGTTGACGCGCAATGAAGTGCTGCACTTTCCTGTTTGTGGTGAGTTTGATCAAACTGATTTTATCGTCAACCGTAGCGTTCGGATAGCATGCCAGTTTAAACTCAATGTCTTTCAGATAGGTATCGGTTTCAGTTGAACCATATTGCCCTGGCTCAAAACGTTGAACGAACTGGGAAATTTTATGGAGTCGTTCTATTGGGACAGCGAATTGAGAGCCATTAATAGTGATATACCCACCCGTCTGCGCACCAGGTACACCTGTAGACATGGGGTACGTAGGTACCTGCCATTGGGTTGTCCCAGCAAATGTCTGTTGAGGTGGAGGTGGGGGTGGTGGATCGGGCATGGGCGGGGGCGGTGGAGGAGGGAGTGGGTCATCAGGTATGGGAGGGGGCGGCGGAGGCGGTGGATTCTCAAGGTGTTTACTCATGAGATCCAAACATTTTCTCTCTTCGTCAAAGAGTTTGTTCATTGCTGATGCACGCTCTATTCTACAACTGTTCAGTTGGACTCTTAACCCATCATTTTCACGTTGTAACATCATGTGCTGCTCTTGTGATTTTCTATAATCATCTTGCAGCCTTGTGTACCGTAGTGATAATGATTCCAGGGTGTCCGTGCATTTGTCCAGCGCGTCCCGTGCCTCCTCACAATCCGCCTGAAGCGACTTGTACTGATGGTAATACTTATCCCTCTCCACCACACATTTTTCCAACTCACCTTGTGATTGGTCAAAATCCCTTTTTAACACTGTGCATTCTTCGTAGAGACTACGCGCTTGTTCAGCGCTGCCCATACTCGACTGTGTTAAACTCTTTACCTCCTGCTGTAAAGTGGCAACCTCCATTTGTGCTGTTAAACATGATGTAGAGACAGCCCGGCGTACAGCAGTTTCAAAGTCTAGCTTGGCCTTTAACAGAAGGCTTAATTTAGCCAAACGTTTATCTCTGTCTGCTTTCTTTTCAGCCGTTGTGGTTCCAGCTGTTACAGTTTTTAATGCTCTGTCCACATCTGCTTCCTCCATCAACTGTGTCTCTTCATGATAGTTTGTGATGGACCCTGTGAGTGAAAATAAGGCACGTTCGATCCAATCTGCTTTGGTCGGGTCGTAGCCTCCAGTTGGCACAGGTTGCCCCGTATCAGTGGTGTTAGGGGTCTCACCCTCTGCGCCTGCCATCTTTTATCTGGAATTTCAGTGAAAATCAAAATAAAAGATGCTCTGTATTCGTTATTCTAAACTTTTCACTATTTGAAATAAACAGGAAAGTTTAAATGTGCA
>JBBPBX010040423.1:0-18846 GCA_038048925.1 Garcialebias charrua
CTACTCCTATCACCTTCTTTCCTTTAACCCTTATCCACTTTTCTGCCTTTGTTTTCTTCTTTGTCTTTTCATCCCCATGTCTATTACATCTGAAACAAACCCAAATCAAATTCTAGTAAAGCTTTATTTATACATCAAGTGGAACATTAAGGCCAGCCATAATGCTCTGCTTGTGAACGTAAATCTGTTGGGCTTCACCTTGACACTCAGACAATAATTCTGATTGTCACAATGCCGGACAGAACAAGGAAAAATAAAAAAGAAGAAGAAGAAAAAAAGAATGTTTATTCAGCTGAGCTCCTCTGCAAAGTCCATGGAAATTCATCAGTAGGAGGGGAGGGAGGGGGCTGAGCATCAGGTTTACAAAACTTTCTAGGTGGGTTGAGATAAGATGGGCTGTCAAGGCCAGTCACTGAGCCAAATTCTGATAAACTTGATTGTTTTGCAGACAGGCAGAACTTTAATGACATCTACCGGTACCTTGAGTCTGTGTTTGTCCACTCAGTTCAGAAACGTCCAAATTAAATGACCATACCAATGGAAAGTGCCTAAGGATAATCCCCAAGATCTGATCCATTCTGCCAAAAGTCTGGGTGCTCAAGGCACGAACCAAGCCTGACCTTCAGGCAGCCTGACCTGTTACAGATTTGCTTCCAATGACTTCCTTGTTTGTTGATAGACCAGGAACCAGCTGAATCCAAAAAGCAGGAACCAGTTGTCATAAATCCAATTATAAATGCGTCCTTAAAATCCGCAGATGACAGCAGAGATGGACACTTTATCAAGTCTTCAAAGTCGACAAGATACAGTATCCGGCTGCATGCGTGCCAACAGGGCAAATTGGCTCGCCTAAAGCCTGTCTTCTCTTCAAAGAAATGTTATCAATTTTGCTGAGGGACCAACTGGCCAATTCCAAGTCCATAGTTATGATTCGAAAGATTTGTAGAAGAGAGGCTTTAAAGCAGTTTCACAGATCAGCAAAGCAGAGAGGGAGAGGAGGAGACATCCGCCCTTGAGAAGAGCAAGTGTTGAATGTGCTGTCAGTGACGGGTGGGTGTGTGGGGGGAAAATTCGGTTTGGTAGGCGGGGTGCTCAGTTCTGTTGATAGGGTGAGGCACCCCGCTTATATAATGGTAGGGGAAACACTGGTATAATTTATAAAGTCCATTGTTTTTGCCTTGAACATTTTTGATTTTGTCATTATAGGCATGTTTACCTATTCCATGATACAACAGCATGCCATACTGCTATTAATACTCTGCTACCATCTAGTGACTGAAAGTGGTACTGCTCAAATTTTTTTTCCCAGTCAATATGAATGACAACAGTGATATCTCAGCCAAAAAAAAATTTGTTGATAAATATGGGGAAAAATCCGTAAATAGGTTGCTTTGGCCTATAAATCACATGGGATGCAAATTATGCAAAAAAACTGCAACTTATAGGCCAAAAAATATGGTAATTATTAACTATGAACTTATTTATCATCTCATTGATGTAACTTACTCACGTGATGAACTTACTTAACGGTCTTTGAACAAAAGACAGCACAGTGAAACTAATAAAATCTGAGTAGCTTAGCTTCATGGTTGCTAACAGCTGTGCTAAATAAACATTGTCCACTCCACTCGCTGTTTACTGGGAATCTTGGGGCTGAACAAAGCTCAATATTTTCAGCCATTATATTGGTAATTGGTGGTCGCCTAACCCTCCCAATATTGGTGTCGGTGATAGCCAAAATTTCCATATTGGTCAGGCTCCCAAAGGACTGATTACAGTGGTTATTTGGTCTTATCTTGCTCGGCATTTATTTATTTTACCCTCTGAGATCACAGACGTCTTCCAAGGTCTTCCTGGGCATGAAGGTCTTTGGACACAATAATTTGTGTAGTAACACAAACAGTGTCCTCTTTAAGGAGACGACAAATGAAACGTTTTGATCAAAAGATTAGAAGTAAAACATGAGCTAAAATGGTTTGGCTTTTTTTTTTTTTACATCACTTTATGTTTTTGTTGGTATTCATCATGACACATTTTGTTTTCGGTTGGAAGAATTATTATTATCCTCATGAACAAACTGTCATTTGCTCTTGGACCCCCTTCACTCTGGGGCTGTTCTGCATCTGATCTGTAGGTGGTGGTAAAAATGTCATGTTTGTTGTTTCAGGGCAGCCGTTTCCCAGCCACACCTACATCTGCTCGCTGTGTGGAACCTTCTGTCCCGGCTCCATATTCCTGGAAGAACACATCAAACTGATACACCCCGACTCTGATGAAACCCGAGCCTTCAAGGCCCTGCAATGCACCTCCTCTGCTGCTCTTTCCATGGTAGCTGGGACTGATTCTGTGGGAGCAGTCGGCGAGGATGGCCCAGGACCAGGTTCTAGTGTCGGCGTGGGTCAACCTTTGAAAAAGGAGATTAAAATTGAGGGTGGGTATGAATGTGGGGACTGCGGCCGCCATTTTAACTATCTCGGCAACCTTCGACAGCACCAGCGCATTCACACCGGAGAGAAACCGTTTGTATGTCCAGAGTGCGGGGAGAGATTCCGCCACGCAGCCCGTTTGAAAAGCCACCGGTTGGTCCACAGCGGCGCTCAGAGTCCGTTTCCCTGTCCGCAGTGCGGTAAAGGCTTCTCGGTGCTGTCTGGACTCAAAAGACACCAAAGGGTGCACACCGGAGAGAGTCCATATGCGTGCCCTCAGTGCGGCCGCTGCTTCAAGGAGCTCGGGAATCTATACACCCACCAGAGGATTCACAGCGGCGCCACGCCTTACTGCTGTCAGCACTGTGGACGCAGCTTCCGCCATCTTGGAACGTATAAGAGTCATCGCTGCATGTCGGCACAGTAACCTGCCACTGAGGACTGAGACCAGGTTCTCTAGACTCTGTACCCACATTTGTGGGAAGAACTGGTCCTCCAGAAAAGACTGCTCAGCAGGTTTTTTTTCATTCATTCAACCTTTATTTATACAGGCTAGCCTCGTTGAGTCACGGGGACTCATTTACAAGAGGGACCTGTCTCACTCACACCAAACAACCATCCACTCTCACACTCACACCTAGGGTCAATTTAGAGTCACCAATCAGCCTAACAAGCATGTTTTTTGGTCTGTGGGAGGAAACCGGAGTACCCGGAGGAAACCCACGCATGCACGGGGAGAACATGCAAACTCCACCCAGAAAGGCCCCGGACCGGGATTTGAACCGGCAACCTTCTCGCTGAGAGGCAGCAGCTCTACCAGTTGTGCCACCGTGCTGCCCAGGTTCATGGTTGACCCTGAAGAGCCCCGATGTTCTGGAGCTATTAATGAAAATGTGTTATATGAAGGCATCTGGCTAGCCTGCAGACTTCAAATCAGATCATGTTAAGAAGTAATCGTGTCTAATTTCTTTATGTCCCCATTAACAGCTGGACGTGACCACAACTCTTCACAGCAAACACCAGGATGTTCAGCTTGTTGCCACCAGAATTCCAGCATCAAACCCAGACTGTGATGCTTTACTGCATCTCAGCTCTAAATGTCTTCATTTGTGTTAGAACATCTTGAACATCTAATGGACTAACCTTTGCTGGAGCACTTTATTTTCAGGAGAACAAACTAGATAGCAGATTAGTTTTACATCAGGAGGAAGGAAACAACCGAAGTGTACATTTATGAACCTAATTTAAAGAAGCATCTTCTGATCAACAAGAATGTTCATATGTTCAGCAGAACCTTTCAGATCTGGTTCCTGAAGAAAAGTCTGCTCTGTTGAAGCATACAGTACATCTTCATCCTGAAAATGAACACCATCGTCAGGATCCTGGTTTCCCCTTATAGACTGAGGTCATTTCCTGTAGACGCTTTCCTTAACATTTCTACCCTTTCAAAATAAAACTACTTCAGTCAGATGTTTCCATCCGTTCATTGTGGGCTTGCATGAAAGTTTTTTTTTTTTTTCTGATTTATTTGAACTGTTCATTTAGTTAAAATGAAAATACGACCTGGTGATGAGCGACTGAGGTCACGTGAAAGCTGTGCTACGTAAGTTACATGGCAGGATACAGGTAAACCAAACAAATACGATTAAACTCGGGTAAGACAAGCCAATATATTAAATAAAACATAAAAATATTGTTCATATTAACATCTGCCTGTTTATTCAATCAAACAAACTGGACGAGGAGACTGAGCGATCTGGAGAGTTATCTGGATGAGCGTTTTGAAAACGTTGTGATGGGTAAACCACAGAGAAACACCACACCCACGACTACACCAACATCTAAACGCACGCGTTCAGAGAGCTCAACCGGCACGTCCACATCCCCAGAAAAAAGCTTCACGGATGTTCTGGACTCTATAGATAAGAAGCTAACTAGCTTAGATGCCCAACTCGCCCTGGTGGAGGTTATCCACAAGGAATTTCAGTCACTGAGGGAGTCTCGAGTTCAGCCAAGCTCAGGTGGTGTCGCTCGCTGCAGAGAACCAACTCTGAGGGATAACGTAAAACAACTCACCGAGAAGATGACGCAGGTGTCCGGGGAAAACAGGAAAATCAAAGAGTCAATTCTGGACCTACAAGCTCGGAGCATGCGGGGCAATCTGCTCTTCTCTGGGATCCCAGAATGAGCAGAGAAGGACGCCGAAGTTACGATCCGTGAGTTTATCCAACATCAGCTGCAACTCCCAAGTGAAGTTATAAAAAACATCACATTCCATCGTGTTCACCGGCTCGGAGGTAAGAAGCCCGATAACAAGCGACCTTGGCCAATTGTAGCTAAATTTGAGCACTATAAAGAAAAAGAGCAGGTCAGAAGTCGAGGCACAGAGATGCGTAGGACGAACTTCAATGTGAACGATCAATTTCCTAAAGAGATCCTCGATGGGAGGTGAGTTTTGTTCACAATCAGGAAGAAATACATGTCTGAGGGCGTCAGAGCTACGGTGGCTGTAGAAAAACTATATTAACGGTCAGCTGTTCAGGGAACGGGACATCACTGGCTTTATTAAAAAGAACAACAGGTTAGTCTGGAGCAGGGCTATTCAACTGACGACCCGCGGGCCAAATCAGGCCCACAGATGAGCTAAGTTCGGTCCACCAATGGGTACACTTTTAAAAACAAAACTACAGTTTTAACTATAAAACAAAGTTACTTAATGATAAGAACTACTGATATATGACTCCTGAGCACTTGGCTTTTATTAATTGTGGCTCCCTGGGCGGTTTGGTTGAGTAGTCTTGGTCTAACGCTTGTTACACAGGAGGTGAGTTAACTGGCATTTGTAAATAAAATGTAAAGCACAGCTCGTGCGGCTGCACTGTGAAGGTGAACGGTGTCACAGCTATTCTTTTTTTGTTTTTGTCTGTTTTTCCTTCATTTTTCGATATCAATTATTAGCACACAAGCACAAAGACTCATACACCCATGTCCATCCATACAAATACCTCATAAAAGAATACATCCCTGATTTATCTTCAGAAACAGCAGTTAGTTTATTTATAAATCATAAATAATCAACCCTCAAGGATTATGTTCTTACCTGGGTGTTTTATTATTTTTGACATTTGTGATAATGGGTATGGTTTAAACATATTCTCACAAGCACAAGTATGGGCACCTTAAGGTTTGTCACATGGAATATTAAAGGTGCTATGTGTAACTTTCTGTAGAGTGCAGAACTTAGAAAAAATTTCAACAGGCAAAGCATTCTGATCCCTCCCCCTCAGAGCCATATATGGCTCTGAGGGGGAGGCTCTGCTGAAATTCAAATTCAAGCTCTGTTTTTATTGGCTGATTCAAATTCAAGCTCTGTTTTTATTGGCTGGTTACAAACTCTGTTTTTATTGGCTGGTTAAGGACGGGTCACTCTGTGTTTTTAGTGTTTTTATAAATGCTGATAGAGAAGCAAGGGGACTATAGTTTTTTTCAGAGATTACTTTGTCTAACATCAGTCTGTCAGTAGATAGTGACAGAGTGAAGAAATATGTTAAAAATATATTGTTAGAAAAGTTAGACTGCATTACAAAATTACATAGTGCAGCTTTAATGGAGCCAGTAGCCAACATAAAAAATATAGAATTTTTAACCAGATTAAAAGATTAAAGGCAGTTGTATTACAACAAGAAATTCATAAATTACCCTCAACTATGGATGAGCTAAAATCTCCTGAGTTTCCTGATGTATTCTCAGCCTGTTGTAACTCAAGACAAAGAGGAGTAGCAATATTAATACATAAAATGTTAACTTCACAGTACACAGTTATTGATCCATACAGTAGATATATAATATTAAAATTATCCATACTCAGCCAAAAATATTGTATTGTTAGCATATATGGGCCAAATGTGGACGACGCCACTTTTTTTCACGATCTCTATCAAATCACATGGATTGCTCATTCGTACTGGGAGGTGATCTTAACTTTGGTCTAGATGACAAAATAGATGGGCTGAATGCAGTAGGAACTCAACGCAGTTGGCAATCCATAAATATAGTTAAACACACAGTACATTATTACGGTCTCTGCGATCCATGGCATTCTCTTCACCCTAATGGCAAAGAATATTCTTTCTTTTCACATGTTTATCACTTATTCTCATCTGGATTATTTTATAGTCAGCAGTTCATTTGCTGACCAACATTTCAGACACTCTATTGCTGTCAGCGATCATGCACCAGTTACTTTAAATTTAGATGATAAGAAAGAAATTCCAAAAAGTATAAACTGGAGATTAAATACCTCACTGCTTAAGGACGAAGAATTTATACAATATTTTAAAAAGAATGGAGATCGTATTTAGAGTTTAATGACTTGCCAGGAACATCAGCATATACACTCTGGGAGGCTGGGAAAACAGTTATGAGAGGCAAAATAATATTCTATCCAACAAATAAAAAGAAAAAAGAAAATAAACGTATTGAGAAATTAGAGAAATCCATAGATAGATAGATAGATAGATAGATAGATAGATAGATAGATAGATAGATAGATAGATGATAGATAGATAGATAGATAGATAGATAGATAGATAGATAGATAGATAGATAGATAGATAGATAGATAGATAGATAGATAGATAGATAGATAGATAGATATTTGTCCCCGTAGGGAAATTAATTTACAAAGAGAGGAAACAGCAAAAACTAAGCAAGACAAAATTAGAACTAAATGAATTTGTTGACAAAAAACAAATTCTTAGAAAATTTTGAACACAGTAATAAATCAGGGACCTTTTTAGCTAATCAACTCAAATTAAACAAAGAAAAGATGTCTATACCTGTATATGGTATTAAAGACACAAATGGAAACATAACTTATGATGAGGGAAAGTAAACAGTGTTTTTAGAGATTTCTATAAAACTATACACTCCACAAATAAATCCAACATGATATTAATCAATTCTTGGAGAGAATAATACTTCCAAAACTAGACAATAGTCAGTCATCAGAACTAGAGTCACCATTAACATCAGATAAGCTCCGTGAAGCCATTAAAAATATGCCTAATTAGAAATCTCCAGGTCCAGATGTAGATCCAGCAGAATTCTATAAAGAATTCTGGAACATCCAGGAACCAATATTTCACAGAATGCTACACGAGTCAGAAGAAAATGGCAAGTTTCCAACATATATGAATTCAGCCAACATTAGTCTCCTATTAAAACCAGGCAAAGACCCAGTATTACCTACCAGTTATCGTCCCATCTCTCTTATTAATGTTGATGTTAAAATAATTTGTGAAGTCCTCTCTAAAAGATTGGAGAAGATAATTCTTATTATTCATCCTGACCAAACTGGATTCATAAAAGGAAGACACTCAACCACAAACACTCACAGATTATATAATTTAATAGAGTATTCATATAGTAAAAATACTGAAACAGCTATTTTGTCTTTAGACGCAGAAAAAGCATTTGATAGAGTAAACTGGAATTTTTTTATTTGCTACCTTGGGTAAATTTGGTTTTGGGAACTATTTCATTAAGTGGTTAAAAATACAGTGTAAAAATATAGAACATAAAATTAGTTTTTATGCTGATGTTTTCCTTTTCCTTCAGAACTCGGAAAACTCAATGATTATGATTGTTATCAAATTAATAAACTCGTTCTCAAAAGTTTCTGATTCTATAAATTGGTCAAAATCTACAGCTCTTCCAATAAATTGCGTGTTTAATACTTCTCTCAATGAAAGACTACAATCAGGTAACATTACATACTTGGGTATTAATATTTCTCCCAGATTGGAAGACTTAATAAAATTCAATCATATCCCACTTTTAAAGAAAATTGAAGACGATCTTACTAGATGGAAATCTCTACCAATTTTACTTATGGGAAGAGTTGCCTCAGTAAAAATGGTGGTCCTGCCGAGAATAAATGATTTATTCTCAATGATTCCAAATAAACCTTCAACTGAATGGTTTAAGTCCCTGCACTCTTTCATATCTAAATTCCTTTGGAAAACCAAAACCCCATGTATTAGCTTAAAATCATTACATAAATCTAAAGATACCAGAGGATTAGAACTCCCCAACTTCTATCACTACTATTTAGCCAATAGGTTACAATATATCTCAATGTGGTTAAATCTGAATAAATTAGATGAAACTTTGATAGACATAGAACAAACTTTATGCAATAATATTAGGATTTCAGATCTGCCATTTATTAGCACAAATATAAAAAGACATGAAAATGACAAAGTCTTCACTACTCCCATGCAGACAAACACCCATCTGGAACAATCCTGACATCCTGCAACAAAATAATATATTAAATTTCCCAGGTTGGAGAGTTAAAGGAATTTAATGTCTAGAACACATATTTGAAGGTGTAGACTTTATTCCATTTAATAAATTAATAATACAATATGACATTGACAATAAATACTTCTTAGAATATCAACAAATTAAGTCTATCATAAAAAGAAATTTAAGCTTAATAAAACATTGTTAAAAACACCAATATGTGTATTAGAGTTCATTAATCTTAAATCCCCCAAATTATTATCTAAAATATACAAGAAATTTACTAGAATAGATGACTCCATAATGCTACCTATTGCAAAATGGGAGACAGATTTATCAATCAACTTTGACCAAAACACCTGGTCCCAAATACTGTATGTTTAAGAACATTTAAAATGACCAGAATCTCCAATTTACAATGAATACTGTATAAAGTTCTCTATAGAGTACATTATACAGGTCAGCGAATGCTTAAGATGGGATTTACATCATCTAACAACTGCTCACAGTGCACAGGCAATATACCTGATGATTATATCCACGCACTCTGGCTTTGTCGACCCGTTCAGAGGTTCTGGGTCCAGGTTTGTGAAGACTTGTCTAAATGTCTGAAATGTAATATTCCACTCTCTCCGTCTGTTTGCTTATTGGCTATCTTTGAAGATGTTACCCTAGAGAAAAATATATTTCGCATGATTTTCCCTGCCTTATGCATCGCAAAGAAAAGCATACTCCTAAATTGGAAAAATAAAAATAATCGTAACATTAGTCAGTATAAAAATCTTCTATTAAATCATATTAGTCTTGAAACAGCATCTGCCGACACATCGGATCAATCTCTCTAGGCTTCTTTGATCGGCTCCATCACTTAGTGAAGGTGGGGTGTCCGGGATCGGGCCTTGTGGGGCGTTGGGGTTGATGTGGGGGGGTGTCGGGGTTTAGGGCGACGGGAGTTGTTGGGGGCTGGGCTGTTAGGGGTGCCTGGGTAGGGCGGCCCTGCTTTCACCCCGGGGAGGGCCTTGGTGGTTCTGGGGGGGTGTCTACTGGTGGCTGCATGCGGGCTCTCAGGTGGTCTGTGGCGACGGTCATGGGTCACCGATCCGGTGGCCTGGCTGTGCTGGGGTGGGTTTGGGGTGAGCGAGGGGGGCTTGGGGTTCTGGGGGTGTGTCGCCCCCGGGCGTGGGCCTGGTGGGGCTCGGGGATCTTGGACTCTGGCGGGCGGGTTGCCGGGCGCTGGACCGGCTTGCGCTCTGGTGCCCGGCTCTGGGCGGGGGGCCTTTGGCTTGCTGGTGGGTTGCGGGTTCATGGGCTGGGGGGTTGGGTGTCTGGGGCATGACGGTTGGCCCGTAGGAGGAGGTAGGTTGACCCAGCCTTGGTGTGTAGTGTGTTATTTGTTCTGAGAGTTGTCCATATGAGGGGTGGGTGCAGTATTTCTTCTGGGGTGAGGACTGGGTGGATGGCCTTGGTGGCGGCCTGGGGCTGTGCATGGCTGGCTGGCTGGCCCCTTTCCTGTGGTGGGGGCCCGCTCCTGGTGCTTTCTGGCTTTGTCGGCGGTTTGATGGGCGCTCTTGGCTGGTTCGTCCTGGTGGGGTTTGGCATCCTCTTGGGTGGCGGGCTGACTGTGGGTAGTGGGGGTCTTGGCAGCCCTGGGGTGTGTGGGCTGTTGGTCCTGACTCTGGCGGTCCTCGGAGCTCTGTCCCTCCCTGGTCTGGAGTTCAATGGGCCTGGCAGTCTGTCCAGATGGAGAGGTGTCTTGGCCTCACTCCTTGGGTGGACCTCGGGGAACGGGAGGGGATGAGGGTCAGTGGGGGAGCTGACTCCCTGCGGGAGCATTTGCTCCTGCAGTTATATTTCTCCCCATCCCTCACCACGCACCTCCACCCTCTTCATTTTCAAATTCCACTCATGTAAGGATTTTGGGGCTCAGGTGTGCTGCAACAATTTTACATTTCTGTTGACCATAGCCACCTGGGACTCAATTTTATTGTACACCTTAGACATTCACTCATAACATTTTGGCAGCACGGTGGCACAACTGGTAGAGCTGCTGCCTCTCAGCGAGCAGGTCCCCGGTTCAAATCCCGGTCCAAGGGCCTTTCTGGGTGGAGTTTGCATGTTCTCTCCGTGCATGCGTGGGTTTTCTCCGGGTGCTCCGGTTTCCTCCCACAGTCCAAAAACATGCATGTTAGGCTGATTGGTGACTCTAAATTGACCCTGGGTGTGAGTGAGACAGGTCCCTCTTGTAAATGAGTCCCCGTGGCTCAACGAGGCTAGCCTGTATAAATAAAGGTTGAATGAATGAATGAAAAAACATCCTCATGACATTCACATATAGGAACTTGGGGTGGGCACTATGGCTATGGGTGGCGGGATGACCACTCCCAGTTGTTGTATTTAGACACTAAGGTTTTGGATTAAAGTTGGGATGGAGGGGAAACTGGCATTAACTGGCCTCTGCTCCTTCTTCTTTCCTTTTTTAATTGAACTTTACAACAACACTGTTGTGTTGTGTGTTTCTGACTTTGATTCAGCTTGCTCCTCATGTCCTGAACTGACAGAACTGCGTGTGCAAATGGAAAAAGGCTGGCCTGCCTCCATTAAATCAGTCAGTGATACACTTGCTCCTTACTACAAAATCAGAGACAAACTCTCCACCTACAGCAACTACATTCTCAGAGGTACGAGACTCATTGCACCACCTTCTGTCAGACATACACTGATTTCACTAGCACATGAAAGTCATCAAGGAATTGTACGCACGAAACAACGCTTGGGAGACCTTTACTGGTGGTCAAAAATGGACTCACAAGTTCAGGATGCCATAACATCATGTGTCAGTCCAACGACAAAACTGCCCAAACACACCCTGCTCCACTCCAACCGGTACCACTGCCCGATGGACCATGGAAAAAGCTTGGATTTGACATTGTAGGACCATTCGACACAGCTATTCCTTCTTGCAGATTTGCCATTACATTGACAGATTACTATTCTAAATGGCCTGAACTTGCTTTCTCACATACGGTCACTACCAACGATGTTATCCAATTCTTATCATCTGTTTTCAGTCATCATGGCAACCCTGAGAACATTGTGAAAGACAATGGCACTCAGTTTACATCCGAAGCCTTTGCATCATTCCTCCAGCATAGAGGAATATCTCACTCTAGAACATCTGTCTACTATCCTGCTGCCAACGGAGCTGTTGAAAGGTTTCATCGTGCCCAACAGCACTGCAAACCAACAGTCTACACCGTGGAAAGACACTGTGTCAGAATGGCTTCAAATATACCGTGCAACGCCTTATGCAACAACCTCCACCTTTCCATATGAACTTCTCTTTGGCAGGAAGATGCACACTAAACTGAACATACTCCCTTTGCCTCCTGTCACATCTCCACTGCATGACAGGGCACAACGTGAAGTTCTAAAAAATCTAAACAAAATGAAACGGTACACTGATGCAAAACGCAGCGCAAAGGTGCCTTCATTCCAGTTAGGAGAGAGGGTGAGGATATGGAATCCACTACACGTTCCTAAAGGTCACCCAAGGTTTACCCCTCCTGCAACCATTAAAAAGTTTAAAGATAAACACACCTTCATGCTGAGCGACGGAAGGAATTGGAATGCATCTCACCTTGCACGCTGTGCTCCAGTTGCTGGACAGGACTCTACTGCTACAGGACTGGAAAAGACTCAGCCTGATCCACTTCCTCTTAGGAAGCCTTCACGTGCAAAATATAAACCCAGTTGGCACAGAGACTTTGTCATGTCATGAAAGTTACTAGTTTACTAAAGCCCTCTTTAAGTACCAACATGGGTAATTTTTTTCATTACAGTGTGGTGGTTGGTGAGGTATATGGCCTCATCTCTCTCTCACCCAGTAGGAGGAGCCAGCGAGGTGCTCCCCAGGTTTTACCAGGTGCTGTTTCTGGTTTTGACGCTCAAAGGATTAAAGGCAACTGCTTGCAGATCAGTTTGTTTCTCCTTCTTCACACGCTACAGTGGTGACCCCGCGTGAAATATGTCAGAACCAAACGAGGATGTTGTTTCTTCGTCGGACCCCGCCGCCGCGACGTCTGCCCAGCTGTTGCAGCCGAACCCAGCCGACTTTGCTCCCGCAGCGAGTGTTAAGCTCCCGGAGTTCTGGCAGAGTGACCCGGTTTCGTGGTTCCAGCACATCGAGGCACTCTTTCGCCTCCGAGGCGTGAACGCAGATGAAACCAGGTACTTCTTGGTCGTGTCAGCTCTGGATATGCAGTCAACCCGCAAAGCCATGCCGCTGCTGCGCGACCCGCCACACGTGGGCAAATATGGCGCCCTCAAAGAGTTTCTGCTTCGAAGGTACACTTTGACTTCAACTGAGAGGGCTGATAAACTGCTTTCCCTGCCTGGTTTGGGTGACGGCACGGCTGTGAACATGATGGACAAAATGCTGTCGCTACTTGGTTCAGACGACGGGGGTTTCCTTTTCCCTCACATTTTCCTGCGCCAGCTTCCGTCGCAAGTGAGGGCTACTTTGGCCAATTCCCCTTGTTTATCTACCGGTGATTACCGGGGTTTGGCGGAGGAGGCGGACCGGGTCCTGCTGGCTACCAGACGGTTCGCGGTGCAGAGTACATCGGTGGAGCCGGAGCAGACGGAGATGGAGGAGCCAGCGGCGGTTTCAGCTGTTGGCGCGCGAACTCGGCGGGGGAGCTCCCTTTGTTTCTACCACCGGAGGTTCGGCAACAAGGCTAAGCGCTGCATTCCACCATGCACATGGGTGTCGGGAAACGAGGAAGCCGGCGCTCAGTAGCAGCTGTGGGCGCTGGCGAGCGAGGTGAGCTGCTCTTCGTTTTGGCACTAGATGGGCAACAGTTTCTTTCCATGGTCGTGAGTTTGAGTGGGATTTTGTTGTTGCCTCAGTGACTGTTCCTATTATTGGTGCAGATTTTTTATGTGCTCATGGACTGTTAGTAGATGTTGCTAACCGCAGACTTATTGACGCTGTAACTTTTGCAACTTTCCCATGTGTGTCTGGGGGGGCTGGGCCGCTAACTCATGCTAATGTTTTAGTTTCAGGAGATGTTTTTCAAGGTTTGTTGGCAGAATTCCCCTCTTTAACTACACCTGCTTTTTCCTCTTCAGAAACTAAACACGGGGTCGAGCATTTCATCCCTACTACGGGACCGCCCGTTTTCGCACGTGCACGCCGCCTCGACGCTGTTAAACTGGCCATCGCTAAAGAGGAGTTTGGTACCATGGAGAGGTTGGGTATTGTTAGACGCTCTAACAGCCCGTGGGCCTCCCCCCTTCACATGGTACCAAAAGCAGACGGGTCGTGGCGCCCATGTGGCGATTTTCGCCGTTTAAATAACGTGACGACGCCTGATCGCTACCCCATTCCGCACATTCAGGACTTTTCTGTTCGGTTGTCGGGTGCTTCCATTTTTTCTAAGGTGGATCTGGTGCGCGGCTACCATCAAGTCCCAGTGCAGTCCAGCGATGTACCTAAAACTGCAGTAATCACCCCCTTTGGGCTTTTTGAGTTCCTCCGCATGCCGTTTGGACTAAAGGGGGCAGCACAGACTTTTCAAAGGCTGATGGACTCCGTGTTACGTGGCCTCGATTTTGTGTTTGTCTATCTGGACGACATTTTGGTGGCCAGCTCGTCAACCGAGGAGCACTTGTTGCACCTGAAAGAAAATTTTCAGCGCTTGGATGCACATGGCTTGATCATTAATCCGGTTAAGTGCCAGTTTGGTTTACCGGTGATCGATTTTTTAGGTCATCGAATTTCCGCGCAGGGTGCAGTTCCATTGCCTGCCAAGGTGCAGGCGGTGGCAGAGTTCCCACGTCCTCTGGTGGTTAAAAAGTTGCAGGAGTTTTTAGGCATGGTGAACTTTTACAACAGGTTCATTCCCAATGCAGCCCATCTCCTGCAGCCTCTCTACGAGGCCCTGCGCTCAAGAAAGCCGACTGACACAGTGGTTTGGACCCCGGACCGGATCACTGCTTTTGATGGTGCTAAGTCCGCGTTAGCTAGCGCGGCACTCCTAGCCCATCCAGATTCAGAGGCCCCGATTGCGCTGACAACTGATGCTTCAGATATAGCTGTGGGGGCCGTTGTAGAGCAACGCGTTGGCGACGCATGGCAGCCGTTGGCATTTTTCAGCCGTAAATTGCGGGACTGCGAGCGCAAGTACAGCGTTTTTGACCGCGAGTTGTTGGCGCTATTCTTAGCTACACGGCATTTTCGTTTTTTGCTGGAGGGTCGTTCGTTTACGGCTTATGTGGACCACAAACCACTCACGTTTGCAATGTCTAAAGTTTCGGAGCCCTGGTCAGCGCGTCAGCAACGGCACTTGGCGGCCATTTCAGAGTTTACAACGGACGTCCGCCATGTGGCTGGAAAATCCAACTCAGTGGCAGACTGTCTGTCACGGGTGCTCGTTTGTCCTGTGCTCCTCGGGGTAGATTTTTCTGCCATGGCCGCTGACCAACCGGGAGACGCTGATATAACTGCCCTTCGTGCCGGCGTTTCAGGGCTTAAGCTAGAGGAGGTCAAATTGGGAGAGGGCGGTCCTTTGATCCTGTGTGACGTTTCCACAGGCCGGACACGCCCAGTGGTTCCATCAGGTTGGCGCCGCCGCATTTTTGACTCTGTTCACTCTCTCTCGCACCCAGGTGTGCGCGCGTCTGTGAAACTAGTCAGCGCACGTTTTGTGTGGCCTGGTTTACGCAGAGAGGTGAGGAGTTGGGCAGCGGCTTGCGTGGCTTGTCAGCGTGCCAAGGTGCACCGGCACACTAAGGCACCACTGGAACCATTTCCCATTCCAGCCAAGCGTTTTGACCACGTGCATGTGGACTTAGTTGGTCCCCTGCCCCCATCACGGGGTTTCACACACCTGCTTACAGTGGTCGACCGCACAACCAGGTGGCCGGAGGTCGTTCCTCTTTCTTCCACAACTACCTCCGACGTGGCTGGTGCGTTCCTCTCCACTTGGGTTGCCCGTTTTGGTGTGCCCTCGGACATCACTTCAGACAGAGGTCCCCAGTTTATTTCAGGGCTCTGGTCCGAGATGGCGCGCTCCTTGGGGGTGCAGGTGCATCGCACTACCGCCTACCACCCTCAGGCTAACGGGTTGGTTGAACGTTTCCATCGGTCTCTTAAGGCGGCGTTACGTGCTGCGCTAACAGACGTTGGCTGGGTGGAGCGTTTGCCGTGGGTGCTGCTTGGGTTGCGATCAGCTCCTAAGGAGGACCTCAACGCTTCATCAGCCGAGTTGGTTTTTGGTCAGCCTTTACGAATCCCAGGGGAGTTTTTGTTAGACGCTGCCGCTCCACGGTTCCCCGAAGCGGTGGACCCCTATTCGCAGAGTAGTCTTTTGGTTCCGGGTCCTGTGCACCATTGTTTCCCGCAGGCGTTTGTGCCCACAGCACTCCAGTCTGCCCGTTTTGTTTTTGTGCGACGTGACGCCCACCGTTCGCCCCTCCAGCCTCCGTATGACGGGCCGTTTCGGGTGCTCGAAAGGGGCGCGAAAAGTTTTGTTTTAGACATGGGTGGGCGTAGAGAGCTGGTTACAGTGGACCGCCTGAAGCCAGCCTATGTGTTGGCTGATGAAGAGGTGTTGCCGGCTCAGGTTCCTAGACGCGGCCGCCCTCCTGCTCGACCCCATCTTCCGTTTTCTCCCCCCAACTGTGTTCCTCCACCTGTGGCACAAAATGTTGTTCCTGCACGGGTGCCAGCTGTTTCTCCGCCCCCGAGTCGACGCAGTCGGTTCGGCAGGTTGATTAGGCCCCCTGTGAGAGACTGATATGTTTTGTATTTGCCCTTCTGGGTGTTCGGGGGGGGGGGCTGTGTGGTGTGTTGGTGAGGTATATGGCCTCATCTCTCTCTCACCCAGTAGGAGGAGCCAGCGAGGTGCTCCCCAGGTTTTACCAGGTGAAGAAGAAGAAGTGTTCATGTGTAAATTCATTCATTCTGTTTCTGGTTTTGATGCTCGAAGTATTAAAGGCAACTGCTTGCAGATCAGTTTGTTTCTCCTTCTTCACACGCTACAACAGGAATATTTTTGAGGAAATTTTAGTAAAATTTACAGGTTTACTTAATCGTTAGTACCTTTGGTTTACAGTTCTGTTGTTACAAATATGCAGACAATTTTCAAATGCATTTTCTATGGTTTAGCTTATTTAGAAAACTGTTCAAGTATTCTGTGGTAGAAGTCTAAACCTTAAGAAGGGAGGATATGTTGTGTTGTGTAGCGCTCACGCCACTAGGTGGAGCTGCAGGATAAGAAATGAAGAGGAGAACGGTAGAAGGAGTGGTGATGATGATTATGATGAAGAGGCTGAAGGAAAACGTGCTCTCTGTGTATTGTAGTCCGTGTCTGTTGTGAAGCATTTAATAAAGCCACTAAGTTCAACAAGAACTAATTTTAATAGCCTTCAACACTACAAACACACATCAATTGCACATCTGGGAGTGGGGGTGCGTGTGTCTGGGTCTTATTCTGTTTTTTTTCTTCACCCCCTCGGTTCCCTGGCTGACATTTGGGGGGTGGGGTCCAGAGCAAGGGCATGCCAACGGGTGTTGGCCTGGAATATGGGAGGTTCGGGGCCTGGGAGGTTGGCCAGGGGCAGGGCTGGCGCTACACCCTCCCTTGGGCTGTTTGGACTACCTGAACTTGGCTCCTGGGTGCCGTGGTTAGCCCGCTGGCCAGGGTGGCTCCCGGGTCCTGGCGGTTGGTCGGCTGGGGGTGTGCGCTTGGTTGTTGGTGGTGTGTGGGGATGGTCTGGGGCGTGGCCTCTCCATGGCGGGGGGTGTCCTGTCAGCTGGGCGTCTCCACTCCGCCCCAGAATTATTGGGTCTACCTCTTGGGTTTGGGCGTGGGCTGCCACCTGTAGGGAACAGGTACATGTCTTGGACCTGGGGGTATAGAGTGCGTATCGGGAGCATGAATGGAATGTGTCGTTATTGTAAGTATGTCTTTGAGTGAGTGAGTGTGAGGATGAGGGTGGGATTGTGCGATTGTGTCTGTGTATGACTGGGTAAGTGTTAGGCTGGGACTTAGATGGCCCCTCTTTGATACAGCTGGGGATGCTTGTGTCACCCCCTGCCACGCTGCCCCTTAGTGGGGTGTGCCCTTGTCTGGCGGTTGGTCGGCTGGGGGTGTGCGCTTGGTTGTTGGTGGTGGGTGGGGATGGTCTGGGGCGTGGCCTCTCCATGGCGGGGGGTGTCCTGTCAGCTGGGTGTCTCCTCTTCGCCCCAGAATTATTGGGTCTACCTCCTGGGTTTAGGCGTGGGCTGCCACCTGTAGGGAACAGGTACATGTCTTGGACCTGGGGGTATAGAGTGCGTATCGGGAGCATGAATGGAATGTGTCGTTATTGTAAGTATGTCTTTGAGTGAGTGAGTGTGAGGATGAGGGTGGGATTGTGCGATTGTGTCTGTGTATGGGTAAGTGTTAGGCTGGGACTTAGATGGCCCCTCTTTGATACAGCTGGGGGTGCTTGTGTCACCCCCTGCCACGCGGCCCCTTAGTGGGGTGTGCCCTTGTCTGCCGGCACGCTTGGGGCCCTCCGTGTCTGGGGCTGGGCGCTTGGGCGTGTGTCGGCTCGGCCTGGGTGGGGCTCGGGTCCTCTGGTCCTGTTGGGCCTTGGCCTGGGGGGTGTGCGTCCTCATGGCCCCGGCCTCTGCGCCCAGGCCTGGATCTGCCTCGGTGTAGCGGGTTTAGGTGGGAGCCTATGAGTTTGGTGCTATTAGCCCAGGGGGGTCATTGCGTGTGGTCGCTAGTGGTGCTTTTCCGGTTCTCCCCTATGGTCCGATCTGGGGGTGGGCAAGTGGTTCGACCTGTATGGGTGACCCTGGGAGCTCTGCGCTCAGGGTCTCTCTTGGGGTCTTGGGCTCTGGTCCCCCTTTGTCTACCTCGGGTCTTGGGGGTCGGGTCTCTGCTGCTTCACAGTCACTATTAAATGTTCTATTAGAGAAGCTTTATACACTTATGCATGCTCACAACCACACATAAATAGATACAGGGATGTACATGTAGGTATCGTATGTAGATATGTAGACATGTATGTGAATGTATATGCATGTGTATGTACATGTATATATGTATTGTATATA
>JBBPBX010040423.1:18920-29382 GCA_038048925.1 Garcialebias charrua
ATATATTTATAGAAACTTACTGAAAAGCCATTGAAGGATTTTAGGTGTTCAAAGATGGTCAGAGCATAGAATTAGAGGGGACACGTCACATTAGTATAAAACATTTAATGGACACAAAGTTAAAGTATGCAGAAATTACAATAAATGTGAATGCATCGGCTGGCCTGGGAACGCCTTGGGATTCCCCCAGAGGAGCTGCTCCAAGTGGCTGGGGAGAGGGAAGTCTGGGCCTCCCTACTTAGGCTGCTACCCCCACGACCCGACCCCGGATAAGCGGAAGAAAATGGATGGATGGATGGATGGATGGTGAATGCATTCGAAGGAACAACGTCAGAACGAACCTGTCTGTTGATCTGCCTGAGGTATGTTCGAAGAACCTACATCGTGCTTTGTTTTTATATAGTCCCGCCCATCTAAAAGCAGAACAGGCTATGATTGGTTTTAACTGTATGAGTGACATCTCAGATCAGCCACTTGTGTACAGCCCTGAGGCTACTCTGGTAACCTGGAGCCTCACCAGACAACCTTGCATTCTTGAGATAAAAAGAATTTATGACCCAGCAAGTAGGACCAGTTAATATCAAGCGTTTTGTTCTCTGCTGATACTGTTTTATTCTAAGTGTCAGTCTGCTCTATTTGGCATTTAATACTTAGTGTTAGACTATGAAAGACTGTTATTCAATTGTATTAATTATAAAGTATCTCGTTTCCAGTGAGAGTTGGACTCCGCCAAGGTTGCCCTCTGTCACCGATTCTGTTCATAACTTTTATGGACAGAATTTCTAGGCGCAGCCAAGGTGTTGAGAGGATCCGTTTTGGTGGCCTTAGAATCGCTTCTCTGTTTTTTGCAGATGATGTGGTCCTATTGGCTTCATCAGATCGTGATCTACAGCTTTCACTGGAGCGGTTTGCAGCTGAATGTGATGCGGCCGGGATGAGGATCAGTTCCTCCAAATCCGAGGCCATGGTCTTGAGCCGGAAAAGGGTAGCATGCCTTCTCCGGGTCGGGGAGGAGGTCCTGCCCCAAGTGGAGGAGTTTAAGTATCTCGGGGTCTTGTTCACGAATGAGGGAAAACTGGAGCGTGAGATCGATAGGCGGATAGGTGCAGCATCCGCAGTGAAGCGGGCGCTGTACCGGTCTGTCGTGGTGAAGAGAGAGCTGAGTCAAAAGGCAAAGCTCTCAATTTACCGATCGATCTACGTTCCCACCCTCATCTATGGTCATGAGCTTTGGGTTGTGACCGAAAGAACGAGATCTCGGATACAAGCGGCTGAAATGAGTTTTCTCCGCAGGGTGTCTGGACTCTCCCTTAGAGATAGGGTGAGAAGCTCAGTCATCCGGGAGGGACTCGGAGTAGAGCCGCTGCTTCTCCACATCGAGAGGAGCCAGTTGAGGTGGCTCGGGCATCTGGTTAGGATGCCTCCTGGACGCCTCCCTGGTGAGGTGTTCCGGGCATGTCCCACCGGGAGGAGACCCAGAGGAAGACCCAGGACACGCTGGAGGGACTATGTTTCTCGGCTGGCCTGGGAACGCCTTGGGATTCCCCCAGAGGAGCTGCTCCAAGTGGCTGGGGAGAGGGAAGTCTGGGCCTCCCTACTTAGGCTGCTACCCCCGCGACCCGACCCCGGATAAGCGGACGAAAATGGATGGATGGATAAAGTATCTTATGTGTTGTGATTTATCTTTACTTTATGGTTGGTAAATGTTTAAGCTTGAGGCCTACACGTGATGTGATGACATGTGCTGTCGTTCTGTTCAGAGAACAAAGAAGCGCTTTCTCCTGCTGAACGGAAGTGAGCAGATATTATCTTACCTGCACCAGGTGCACTCAGAATGTTTGATTAACATGTGATTATTATGAAATGTGAGCTTATAAGCTTAATATTAGTACTTGTGAGATTATATTTAAAACATAAAGTAAGCAATGGTTCTTCTAAACTAAATGTAGACCTTTAAATGTGAAAATAAAGACACATACACACATTTGTATAAATGTAGTTAGTGACATTTCAAAGCTTGTAAAAGATATAAAATAGAATAAAAGTTATAAAATTTGTCACTCCTTCTTTTGGTATCCCCATAATTCATATGGGATACCACTTACTGTTGATTTTATAGGCATTCTGGTTCTGCTTTACTTCAAGTGGCTCTAGTCATTCCCTAAGTCGTCAAGTCAATTTTATTTATATAGCACAGTTAAAACGGATAAACAGTTATCAAGGTGCTTCACACACAACATAATAGAGGTTTGAAAAAAATTACAGAACAGTATCACACAATAATGGTAAAAATTATGATATTAACAGCAGTAAAATTATAATAAAAATGTAAAGAACAGCATTAAAATGAAAACACAGTAAAAAATATATACACTAAGTCAGCTCACACAGTATGAAACACCAGAGAGAAAAGATGGTTTTTAGCAAGGATTTGAACATGTGAAGGGAGGAGTCCTGTCTAATGTTGGGGGGCAGGTTGTTCCAGAGTTTGGGGCCGGTGACTGAAAACGCCTGATCTCCTCGGAGCTTTAAACGTGTTTTTGGAACCGCCAAAAGCATCTGATCAGATTATCTCAGGGCCCGCGATGGAACATATGGTTCCAGCAGCTTGGAGAGGTAGAGGGGAGCGAGGCCTAAGGTCATCTGTGTACTTCTTCATGGTGCAACACATCAGCTGTTCTAGTCTAGCATGAATTCTTTAATTAACCACTCTTCTAACCCAGGGGATAATTAACACTACCAACACACAAAAACAGACTCACATTGGGGGTTAAGACCTCTAGCATAATCTGACTCCAAAAAAACTACAATCCCAAACTAAGTTATTCAAATCTGTGACTCGTCTCAATCTTTAATTACTCAATTCGGGCCCTTACCTTAGCCCAGGGTCTGTAATCTCTTCACCCTCTTTTGGCCTGGATGTGGTTCACCTGTTTATCCTGTTAATCACCTCCTAACATTTAGATGTGCCTCTCTCATGCACTAGATATCAGGCCCTGCGTTTATTGTATCCCTGGGGTGGACCTTCGGTTGTTGATGCTGGCAGCAAGAGTGACTTGGAACGCCACAATATTATGAACACAAAAAATGAAGGAAGGGAGGAACACTGCTACCTAGGGTTTAAGGAACAGACTTACGGTTAAAACTCTCCACACGTAAACATTGCAACTGTATATACCTTCTAAGTTACTGAAACAATTTAAAACCTGTAAAACTATGAAAAGAATAAACCCTAAAAAAATCTTGAAACGTTAATAAGAACATTATAATACTCCTGAAAGAGTAACTAGCTTAAAGTATTATAGGAAACCTTAAAAGTAGCTGAAAACCTGTCAAAAAATAATTAATAGTACCTTAAAAATCACTCCATGTCTGAAAATTACGTAACATTCAATATAGTTTTAGCAATGCAACACAATGGAAGTCTTTTTTTTTTTTTTAACACATAAACATTGGAAGTCTCTTGTCAAAACCTGTAAACACCAAAAAGACTGTTGGATACTGAAATTGTTGTGAAAACGCTTCAAACACTTTTAGTAAACCTTTATAAACACTTACATCTCCATTTTTCATACTAAGGAAAAAATTACACCTGGTCAGATCTGATTGTCATATCCCTAAGACTTTTAGAATACTTGAGTGTTTAAGTGAATGGCGTGAACTTTAGACTAATTAATGTTACCAATTAAATATATTCAACCCTTTTGCCATCTCTAATTGATTCACTCCTGATTGCTGCATGAAAATACAAAAACCATGTGTACCAGGTAACACCCTAAGAAGCTGGTTCCTGTGCTGTCTTCTTCTGTTGAGAAAGCTCGGCTCCTCGTGCCAAAGGTACTTTGATGTTTGGATGATATTATAACCAGGCTGGGATTCGTCCGTCTTTCCCCGTTCCCCTGGTGATGTATTTCCAAAGGGACAAAGAATGAGCTCTTAATGGCTTCTGCAGAGGAGACTCCGTTCTCCGTGTTTCTGCTGCCTTATTTACCCAAGGGCAATACAAAGGATGACAAGATGCAGATCTCCTCCTCAGGATGCTTGGTACCAGGAACAAAGAATGCAGACCACTTACTCCAAACGCCGTGGGACCAAGGGTGAAGAAACAACTTTCACAAGGGTCAGACCACCTATTCCAAATGAAGGGGGAAACAGGTGTGAAGAATTAACTTCCTCAATGTGCAGACCACCTGCTCCAGATGCAATGGGGAGCTCTTTAATCATAAGCTGGTGAAGATTCTCAGTCGTCCAGGACATGATAAAATCAAAAAAGGCGTTCAATACAAGATCAACTGGACTTTATTTGTTACAGAAGACGTTTCGCTTCTCATCCGAGGAGCTTTATCAATTCAATGAAACAGACTGTGTGCGCGTGGAGTTATAACAGTGAGTCACGCACCAACATACCGGGTATGTAAATTAAATTGGAACTCTTTAATCATGTTGTTCCAGTAGGTCTGCCTCGATCTGATTCAGCGAACGGTGGGGTTCCTCGGCTGAAGCACACTGACTGAGATAGAACCACGTGGATCCTTTGCCTTTGAGACACACTGCCTATGATGTGCGTTCAGTGACCTCGTATGGGTTCGTACTGAGCAGGACCCAGTTAGATGGTGGATCGTCTGACTTTTCCTCCTCTGGAATCTGTTGAGAAAATCTATACCACAAGCTTTCGAATTGTTAGACTACTGCATAGCCTTCTTGGTTTAACCCATTGACTCCTTTTGTGAGTCTGATGAAGGCCTAAGTGTGGATAACTCCTATCGAGTTACATCATTTCCCTAATGATTGGGCAACAATGATGATAAGTCAGTGTCTATAAACGTAAATCAATTTCTGTAATGGTTATAATAAAATTTGTTTAATTAAGTAAACGTGAAATAAAATAAAATTCCATTCTCACCCTCTCAAACATGTGTATTTCCTGGATCCACCTATAAGAGGCAAAGTTATCTCCACAACAAATACACACAACAATAAATTGTGGTGCGGACGTCCGGAGGAACGCTGCGCTTAATGTGAGCCAAAAATTAAACAAACACTAATTTGTTCAACAAAACGACTGGGCTATAACTCACCTTTTTGTTGCTTTTCGTTACCTCTTTTTTGCAATTGTATGAGAGATGGCTAGCTACACGGACTTTTCTGGGCATCCTACCCGTGGGCGTTGGTTGTTGCTGGTTAGCATCTGCCCTGGTGGAACCGATAACGGGTAGCCTTGTGGATGACGTCGGCTGTGGCTGTCAAGCCGTGGGCTGTGGCGAAGGATAGGAGGTGCGACAGGTGCTTTGTGGATGAGCGTCGGTACTCGGCTATTGAGCCGCGGGGTCCGTTCATCAAAGCGTCCGATCATCACAAGTGTCGGTTCTGTGGGCTTGCTGTGCAGAGGCTGTCGTTGGGTAACAGAGGAGCTGGTGAGTTTTTTGCTGAGTGTTCGGCTTTCAGTTGTCGAACCGTGGGGCTGCCAGTGGGCGAGAGGATTGTGAAAGATGGCAAGTAAATCCAAACAAACTTCTTAACAGACTTCAGACAATCTGGTTGAAATAAAAAAAATCCCTGAGCTTTATGAGTTCTGAACTAACAACATTAACATAACAACAGAAACTCCTGATGGGATTATTTGAAGAAGTAAAACAACTGAAATTACAAATATGCCAAAAAGATTAAAAAAAGTTGTGGATTTGGAACAGAGGATCAATGATCTAGAACAAAACTCCAGACAAGACAACCTGGTTATATCTGGACTTGAGATTAAACGATCATACGCAAAGGCTACTGCTAATAAAGAAATACCAGAAGATGCATCACCACTGTAAATGCATTCTTTGGAGGAGCAGGTGGTGTCCTTTCTGAAAGACAAGGAAATTGATGTCGACCAAGAAGACATTTCATTGTGTCACACCTTGCCTAGTAAAACTGATTAATTTAAACCAGTAATTGTTGTTCGATTTATTAGCAAGAAAGTAAGAAACAATGTGATCATGCAGGCTAAGAAACTGAAGGGAACTAAAGTTTATATAAATGAACATCTAACAAAGAAAAATGGCAATATAGCTCGTGAGGCAAGGTTGTTAAAAAACAGAACAAACTTGTTTGAACATATACAAGGAATAGAAAATTTTGGATAAAAATACAGGATGGATCACAAGCCAAAATGGTTAATGAGCTAAAGGACTTAGATAAATTTAGATGATTATAGATGATGGAGATATTCAATATTTATCATCTAAAACTAATTACTCTGACCCAATAATTATAACCCAGCTCACTTGTATCAAATATTCTCTGTTCCCTTTAAACACTTATATTTGATAGTACAAACATGTTGTTTGCTTTTCTCCTTGATACAGAAAAGACAGTCTTCTAGCCTTGACAATGTTTGGATTAGATGTTCTTGTTTGATCAGAACCATGACTTGTTTGTTTTATCTGTAAGACGTCAGAGCTTGTCAAACTCCACCTGCTTCTTGTTTAAATAGCTTGTCATGTCCAGTACAATTCGGAATTGTGCTGAACAATGTATTTGAGACCAAACTAAGTTTCAAAAGACATTAAAAAGCCTTCCCCTTTGCAAAGTTGTTTGTCTGATTTAACACTGTTCTCTTGTTTATCTTGTGTGGTTTTTATTAAGGTAACAGGGGTTTAAAATCCCCATCATTATGGTGCCGAAAACCCATTCTCCCCACACCTGCTCCTGATGACCTCCGAACAGAGCGCAGCTGCGAGGCACGGTAAATATGACAGAAAGTCCAGTGATTGGGTTTGTCTCTGGCCAGCTTCCTCTGTCCATTTGGTGCGATCAAGGTCGGGTTGGCGGAGATTTCCAGACATCCACACAGGTCAGCAAGAACGTGAGTGTTAAAATGTGTTTGTTGATACGTCGTTTTTAAAACAATTTGAGTACAGTAACAGGAACTAGTTCACCCTGAGCCGATGACTTGAAATTTGGAATGAGGTGGCTGCTTTTCGATAACTAGGCGAATTTTGCGCACACGCTAGTTGGCAGAACCAAGATTTCTGTGATTTATAAGCGAGGGCGGCCAAAAATACGCCGAGACCAGAAATGTGAGGCTGGCCGCCAGACCTTACATTGGACTTAGCGTGTCCGGCCAGGCGAGAAGAGAAATTAAGACAAGAACGTTTATTTTTATGTAAGAATTATGAGGAGGTCAATATTAATACTGACCTTTACCTTAATTAATTTACTTATTCAGATTGAATAGTAAATTCACGGATTCTGTTCTTTTTCAGTTTACCCAATATTTCTGTGATCTTTATGATGGACAAATAAACAGAGCCATTAAGTGACAATGGACATTGACTTAGTTTGATATGTCAAAGAGACACTATCATTTATTTAAAATGAATCAACTAAATTAACACCATTACACTTGATTGACATGATTTCACTTTCTTTCAATTTAAAACGTCAGCACACTTGAATCATAACAACAGACATAAATACTAGATGTTAAACATATTTAGTCTGTGGCTCTTTAACTTAAAATAGTTTCCAGCTTAGATTGAGAGAAAGATAGGAGGAAAGATTTAAGAAGAATTGGGAGGTTAAGAGAGGAAGTTTATCTTGCATTTATGAAACCAGATGACACTCTTCCGTACGCGTCCAGCTAAGATATCATCACACCTCCAGTAAGCAAACAGCTGCTCCTTTACCTTAAGACGTCCGCCTTGGTTCTGGCAAAGAGCTGTGGTCAGCCTTGGACTGACGAGTCGTCGGTCCCGCAAGTCCAAGCTGGACTCCAGACGTGTTTACCTTGTCGGTGTCGGTGATACTCGCTTTCGTCGGCAGAAGCCGTGACAGTCGTGGTTTCTTGGCTCAAGATAATTTATTCCAGGAAGGAATAACAAAGTTTGAGCTTACGCTTATTCGAAGTGGACTCATAACAGCCTGTTATCAGTCCTTAGCTGAAGACGCAGGTCGTTAGCTCTTGACCAAACGTACCCAGCTCTTTGGGAAAGGTTCACATCTCTTTGAAATTCCCAGCAAACTCTCAAGCGTTCTCGCACAGTTAGAACTTAAAAAGCAGGAACAAAGAGAGGAGTGAACTTGCCTTATCAGGCCCAAGGTTACAGCCAGAGCAGAGGGAGATTTGTTTAGGAAAAAGGCAGACTCATAGACTCCAAGAGGAAAACACTTGGATTAGTGTCTTTAACACTTCTAAACAAAACCGTCCGGTCTCTGTGACCCGAGACTTCACCTTTAAACACAGCAGTGAACACAGTTTAAAAGCACACATCATGAAAATGACAAAAGTTATTCTTTTGATCACATCAGCCTAAAATCAAAGATAGAAATAGTCTCTTTTTGGTGACTATGTTATCAGATTATAGCTAAATGAATGATTTTGTAGTAAATGTCTTGCTTTACTGAGAGGTCAGTAAAGGTCATCACTGGACAGTTCAAAAACCTTAATTTGACCCTGGGTAGGTCCACTACATCTCCCCCCTTTTGGAAGCCATCGCCAGTCCTTGGGGATGGGGTCCAACACGAAAGGAAACCTTGAACTGTCTTTGATCTTGAAGTAATCCAGTAAGTGGAAAAGAAAAATCAAAAATTATAATCCCATAAAGTTTTTGGAAATTTCATACTGTTCGGAGGTAATCCCATTGCGAAAAGCTTTTAATCCTTTGGAAAACAAAGTCTGTTAACTCTTGGAAAACAAAGTCTGTGATCCCTTGGAAAGCAAAGTCTTATAATCCACAGCGGTAATTCCACAGCAGTAAATCCACAACGATTAGTTTTGTTGATTGATCAGCAACAATTGTTTTCATAATCAGCATGTAGAGGGGATCCCTCGATTGACGCAGAGGAGGCGACCCTTGGATGAAGGTTGAAGACCAAGCGTTGGAGCTGCAGGTCCCCACATCGAAGGTTGTTGGCTGGTTGGTTTCCAGTCAGTGCCACTCTGGTTCTATGTGTCATGCAATTATGTGGTTTTTTAAGGTGGGCTTATGATTGGGATTTTACATTAAGCCTTACCTATATGCACCTGGTATGTAAGCTATCATGGTTTAGATCAGCTACAATTACCAATTAAGGGGTGGATCAATTCTGTAAAATTAGATATAGGGATTTGTACCTATAAAATTTTGGAGGGCTTCTGTAACGAAGGCCTCTAATTCCAAACTATTCCTCCATTCATTACTTAGTTTAGGTTAAACTAAAATAAAAATGAAATATAGTTTGATCTAAATGTCTGTTGTCTTTTAGACGAACGACGTAGGATTTGGTATTCCTAATAAATTTTGAAGTCTATGGCGAGACTCATCAAAATGAATAGATAATCTAGAATAGAAACGATCGAATCGGTTCAATTTAGAAATTATGAGACCAGTGTAGTTTATTGTACCTTGAGTAGCTTTAAACTACATTGACTCTTCGACGATTGAGATTTAACAAAACGAACTGCATGTTGGCATAGTTAAATCCATATCATTCATTAACCAATGTTAATACAAAACCTTTTTGGCTGGGAGTGTTCAGAACCAAACAATATCTCAACTAATGACAACAGTAATGACTAAACAACAAGGAAACAACGTTTCACTGCTTCGACACACTCTTGTCGTCAGATTCCAAAGTGCAACACACAAGAAAAACAGGTCTCAACTTTATGACCGAGGTCAAATTAAATCTCGTGGATTTAAACGGTTGTTAAGGTTAGTTTTTGTTGTGGGTTTTAGGCTTAGCGTTTCTAAGTTCAAATTGGACAATGCGACTTATAGGGTGGAAAATACGGTAGTTTAAACCTGATTAGTTTATTTACTAACTTGTGTTTGGACGACCTTATTATCCCATGAAGTCGGTGAGTTTGTGAGATCTTTGTCTTTTGTGGAGTCATTGAACGCCTTGTAAGGTTTGATCTGATTTCGATGTACCCATTTAGCAATTGGCTCTTTGCGGCCTTTGCTGATTTTGATTTCGTAGACGACTGAGGACACTTTGTCTGTTATCAGATGAGGTCCAGTCCACCTGGGCATTAGTTTGCGGGCGAGAGTTCCGGTCTCGGACCCTCCTTTCCCGGTTGCTGGAGCGAACGTATAGTACCAGACTCTGTCTCCCACTTGGAGTTCATTGTGAGAGGCCTTCTGGTCGTAGTACGCCTTGCGTCCTTCAGCGGATTTTTCCAGGTTTTTCTGGGCGAAAGCAAAAGTGTTTCTGAGGTGTACATTCAAATCTTTCATGTATTGTTGTGTAGTGTAGGCTGTCGCCATGGCGGCGTCGCCTGGTTGGTACAACAGGTGTAGAGGGAGAGTCATTTGTCGACCGGTCATCATCTCGAAGGGAGAGATGCCAGTTGATGTGTGTGGAGTGGCTCTTATGGCCATGAGGACCAGAGGGAGTTTCACATCCCAGTCCTTGTGGTTTGCAGCCACGTATTTCTTCAAAATACTCACCACAGTTCTGTTTGCTCTCTCTACTTGGCCTGAAGCCTGTGGGT
>JBBPBX010040424.1:0-21041 GCA_038048925.1 Garcialebias charrua
TCACTCTTTCAGGGATGAAGATGTTCACATCCTTGATAGAGAGGAACAATGGTTTGAGAGAGGAGTAAAGGAGGCCATCTTTGTGAAAAGAAACCGTCCATCATTAAACAGAGGTGGAGGCCTCCGGGTTCAACTGTCCCCCACTTACAATGCTGTTATTGCTAGTATCACTCAGCCCTCTGTGAATAGCAAACAACCATCAGGGTGTTAACGATCCATCGTCAGGCTGATGGTCCTCCTTGATCATGTGAGCAGCTGGTTTCGGCTGTCATCAGCCAACTGGTTGATCCACTGTGGGAGGGTGCTATTTATAAGACTGAGCTGAACACAGCTTCTCAGACTGAGGAAGTCTTTCGGACGAAAGACGAAACGTTTCTACAGTTTTTTTTTTTTTGCTTTGTTTTGTTTTTTGAATGTCCAGAGGACCAGACTTAGCTTTTTTGGATTTTTCTACCTGGATTATTGAGCATGCATCAGGGTACATATGTTCTTGTTTGTAGTATTTTACCTTGTTTTATAAGCCACCTTGATTTTATTGTTTTACAACACTACTTTTAATTTTAATTGCATTTTATTGTTTATTGTTATCTGTACTTGATATGTTATCTATCTAAAACAAGTCTCTCTTGTAAATGGGTCCTCGTGACTCAGTGAGACTAACCTGGATAAATAAAGGTTGAAAATAGTATTTCTTTTTCAGTTTTTGACATTTTATTTTGTACCTTTATTGCATGCTTTAGAATTTCTTGTTTTTTTTCTTTTTGCAAGTCGAATTGGTTCTCCACATTTTGATCAGCAGCTTTGGCTCCATCAACATATATACAGTCTATGCTCTGCACACCTACATTTATGTTGTAAGATGTTTGTCATTGAGAAAGAGACAGAGTCTCGTTCAAAAATGTACAGGTTTAGCATTAACCAATATACTGTAGTTTCCTTTTATAGCTTTTGGCATTTCTGTGACAGTTTTAAAAGCTTGAAAAGTCATATACAAAGTAGAAGGGACCCTTGCATGGCTATCCATTATCCTAGCCCAGGGCTCTTCAACTAAACTGCTCAAGGGGGGCACAGTTATTGAATTCAAAGAGCTCAGGGGCCAGACATCCAGCAGTTATTCTCACTAAGTAAGGTTGTTTTACGATATTGTAGTGGACATGACGCATCTTTTTGAACTGTCCAGTGATGCTTTTTGCTGACCCTATCAGAAACAGACATTTACTACAATTTATTCCATTAGTTGTAATCTGAGAACATATATCAGAGTCAGAGTCAGAGTCAGAGAGTCTTTATTGTCATTTGCTCCGCATGTGGTACATGTGATGAAAACGAGATTATGTACACGGGGTCCCAGTTACATCCAACAACAAATGCAAGAGAAAAACAGTAATAACATCTAGAATTAACTAAGAAAAACATCAACTAGAAATACACTAAGCCCTAATGTAGTAGAAAAACATCATTATAAACAGCAGCACGAACATGAGTCTGTATGAGCAGATGGTCACAGATGAACACAGCAACATGAAACAGATCAGCAGCAACATGAAACAGATCAGCAGCAACATGAAACAGATCAGCAGCAACATGAAACAGATCAGCAGCAACATGAAACAGATCAGCAGCAACATGAAACAGATCAGCAGCAACATGAAACAGATCAGCAGCAACATGAAACAGATCAGCAGCAACATGAAACAGATCAGCAGCAACATGAAACAGATCAGCAGCAACATGAAACAGATCAGCAGCAACATGAAACAGATCAGCAGCAACATGAAACAGATCAGCAGCAACATGAAACAGATCAGCAGCAACATGAAACAGATCAGCAGCAACATGAAACAGATCAGCAGCAACATGAAACAGATCAGCAGCAACATGAAACAGATCAGCAGCAACATGAAACAGATCAGCAGCAACATGAAACAGATCAGCAGCAACATGAAACAGATCAGCAGCAACATGAAACAGATCAGCAGCAACATGAAACAGATCAGCAGCAACATGAAACAGATCAGCAGCAACATGAAACAGATCAGCAGCAACATGAAACAGATCAGCAGCAACATGAAACAGATCAGCAGCAACATGAAACAGATCAGCAGCAACATGAAACAGATCAGCAGCAACATGAAACAGATCAGCAGCAACATGATGTGATTTTCACAGTGATTATTCTGGTTATTTATTCATGAGTCTAACAGCCTCAGGGTAGAAGCTGTTCCTCAGTCTAGTGGTTCTACACTTAATGCTCCTCAACCTCCTTCCTGAGGGGAGTGGGGCAAAAAGTGTGTGTGCTGGGTGAGTGGGGTCTTTCATGATGCAGGTGGCCCTCTTCCTGCATCTGGAGGTGTAGATGTCTGTGATGGTGGGGAGACTGACTCCAACATCTTCTGTGCAGCCTTCACCACTCTCTGCAGAGCTTTCCTCTCTGCAACTGTGCAGCCTCCATGCCACACGTTGATGCTGGAGCACAGGATGCTCTCCACTGCACACCTGTAGAAGGAGGTGAGGACTGGGCTGCTCAGACCAGCTCGTCTCAGCCGTCTGAGGAAGTAGAGTCTCTGATGAGCTTTCTTCATCAGGCTAGTGGTGTTGTTGCTCCAGATGAGGTTGTCATTCAGGTGCACACCATTGTAGATGGAAACCACTTTCACTGCAGATTCTTCTATGTTCAGGAGGGTAGGTGTGTTTGTTCCGTCTAAAGAGTCCACGACCATCTCCTTCATCTTCTTCACATTAATATGAAGGTTGTTCTTCCTGCATCAGCACCAACAAACCATCAGTGTTCTGGTTGATTTTTGCAGGGTCATCATCTAGTGTGAAACTTCTAATGCACTTAAAATAGTAGTGCAAATGACACTTACTAGGATACTTTGAACAGACGTTGATAAAAATAAACTTGTGTCATCTGAATTGATTTTGACTCAACACAAATGTTGCAGTGATTTCAGATTTCTGAACACTGAAAAGGCTGCTGTCAATTTGAAGCAATATATGTTCAAGAATTTAAAAAGAGGTCCAGTAGCCTTGACTCTAGCCTGGCCCTCGCCTTCCTGCACAGCTCCGCTCAATTCTCATTTCCCTTCACTGCACAGTCTGGGACTTGTCCCATAGACAAGGATATCTCCGGTAGGTTTTGACCGGACCAATCAGAGAACAGAAGGCGGAGTTTTGAACGACGTCGACTGACGTCGTCATTCAAAATGGCTGCCGCCACGAAGGAATTTTCATCAAAACAAGGTAAAAAACTATTATTTCTCTGCTGATAAAAAATATATTTCTTAGCTGACGTTATATCAGAAGTGTTCCTGAGCAATCAGAGAGCAAAAGGCGGAGTTTTGAACGACGTCGACTGACGTCGTCATTCAAAATGGCTGCCGCCACGAAGGAATTTTCATCAAAACAAGGTAAAAAACTATTATTTCTCTGCTGATAAAAAATATATTTTATAGCTGACGTTATATCAGAAGTGTTCCTGAGCTTAACAGTTCCTAAATCAATTCACGAAATGGTCAAATCTGCTGGATTTAAATAGTTTCGGTTTGATATTTTCCAAACAGCCTCGGGTGCGCTACGAAAATAAATGATAAAAAATCGAATTTTATCTCAAATGTTTCATCTAGGCCAACAGTCAGTAAATTAAAGACATATAATTACACACTGGTGGCAGAAAAAATATCCACCGAGTGGTTTCTGAGCATTTTATCTGATAGTCTGGACCTCGCCAGGCTAAACTAACAAAACTCCGCCTTCTGTTCTCTGATTGGTCCATTCAGAGTCAGAGTCAGAGAGAATTTATTGTCATTTGCACCGCATGTAGTACATGTGTTGAAAACGAGATTATGTACACAGGGTCCCAGTTACATCCAACAACAAATGCAAGAGAAAAACAATAATAACATCTAGGATTAACTAAGAGAGACATCAGCTAGTAATACACTAAGCCCTAATGTAGTAGAAAAACATCATTATAAACAGCAGCACGAACATGAGCAGATGGTCACAGATGAACGCAGATAGTCACAGATGAACGCAGCAACAAGAAACAGATCAGTATCAGCATGATGTGACATTTTGCAGTGTTTATTCTTATTATTTATTTATTCATGAGTCTGACAGCCTCAGGGTAGAAGCTGTTCCTCAGTCTAGTGGTTCTACATTTGATGCTCCTCAACCTCCGTCCCGAGGGGAGTGGTGCAAAGAGTGAGTGTGCTGGGTGAGTGAGGTCTTTCATGATGCAGGTGGCTCTTTTTCTGCATCTGGAGGTGTAGATGTCTGTGATGGTGGGGAGACTGACTCCCACAGACTTCTGTGCAGCCTTCACCACTCTTTGTAGAGCTTTCCTCTCTGCAACTGTGCAGCCTCCATGCCACACGTTGATGCTGGAGCACAGGACGCTCTCCACTGCACACCTGTAGAACGAGGTGAGGACTGAGCTTCTCAGACCAGCTCGTCTCAGCCGTCTGAGGAAGTAGAGTCTCTGATGACCTTTCTTGATCAGGCTGGTGGTGTTATTGCTCCAGCTGAGGTTATCATTCAAGTGTACACCCAGGTACTTGTAACTGGAGACCACCTCCACCGCAGATCCACCTATATACAGTGGGGTGTGGGTGTGTTTGTTCCTTCTGAAGTCCACAATCATCTCCTTCGTCTTCTTCACATTCATGTGAAGGTTGTTCTCTTTGCACCAGCTCTCCAGATGTTCCACCTCCTGTCTGTAGCTGGATTCATCATTATCTGTGATGCATCCCACCACAGCTGTATCATCTGCAAACTTAACAATATGACAGCCTGGATGTGTGGCTGTACAATCATATGTGAGCAGAGTGAACAGAAGAGGGCTCAGCACACATCCTTGAGGAGAGCCAGTGCTGAGGGTGATGGTGGAAGAGGAGAAGTTGTGGATCTTCACGGACTGTGGTCTGTTTGTTAAGAAGTCTAAGACCCAGTTACAAATAGAGGGGCTTAGTCCAAGTGTGGATAGTTTGTCTATCAGAGTTTGGGGGATCATGGTGTTGAAGGCAGATGTGAAGTCCACAAAGAGCAGACGCACGTATGAGTCCTTCTGATCCAGGTGGGTGAGAGCAGTGTGGACCACAGAGGAGATGGCGTCCTCTGTTGATCGGTTCTCACGGTATGCATATTGATGAGGGTCCTCGCTGATGTTGACGGCTGTCTTGATGTGGGACATGACCAGTTTCTCAAAACATTTAGCGACTATCGGGGTGAGAGCCACCGGTCTATAGTCATTCAGACCAGTCACTGTGGAGCTTTTTGGGACTGGGATGATGGTGGCAGTCTTCAGGCAGGTGGGAACTGACTCCAGTGAAAGTGAGGTGGTGAAGATGTCAGCCAGCACCTCACAGAGCTGGTCCGCACATTCCTTCAGAACTTTCCCTGGGATGTTGTCTGGACCCGTAGCTTTATGAGGGTTGATCCTTCTGAGACTACCTCTCACTTCTGCTGCGGTCACTTTGAGGTGCTCCTCGTCTGGTGATGAGTTGAGTCTGGTGCTAGTTGGTCTGTTTGGATCATCAAAACGTGCATAAAACTTATTGAGGGCATCAGGCAGGGATGGGTCCCTGGGGCATTGTTTGCTTTTGCCCTTGTAGTCTGTTAAGCATTTGATGCCCTGCCACATGCTCCGTGGATCATGTGAGGTGAACTGTCCCTCGATCCTCTGTGCATACGCGGCTTTGGCCTTCTTTATGCCATCATCCAGTTCTCTCCTGCACTTTCTCAACTCCTCAGTATCTTTAGACTTGAATGCAGTGTCCCTGGCTGCCAGCAGGGTGCGGACATCCTTATTTAGCCAGGGTTTTTGATTGGGGTAAAATTTAACACACTTTCTTATGGATACATTTTCAGCACATGTACTGATGTAACCCAGGACTGAGGAAGCATAAAGTTCCAGGTCAACTGAACTTCCATTCGTAGCTGCCTCTTTGAAGACAGACCAGTTTGTGTTTTCAAAGCAGTCTCTTAGCATGGGGGAACTATCTTGGCGCCACGATGTGATCACTCTTTGTTCCGGCTTCGAACGTCTGAGTGGGGGTAGCTGTCTAGGGACCAATAGCAGGGAGCGATGGTCGGAAGCCCCGAGCGGTGGGCGTGGCTTCGCCGTGTACGCCCCCTTCACATTCGTGTAGACCTGGTCTAATGTCTTATTTCCTCGTGTTGCTGTGAAAACGTGCTGATTGAAGGTTGGAAGGATGACACGTAAATCCACGTGATTGAAGTCCCCGGAAACAATGAAAAACCCCTCAGGATATTTACACTGCAGCGAGGTGAGTAAGTTAATTCAAAAATCTAACGGAGAAATCGTTTGTCTATGGGAGAGATGCCAGACCCTAGTACAAAGCGAAGTGAAGGACATGGGTCTGGTTCCAACCAGGCTACCTTGACTCCATCTTGGTAGGATCATTGTGTCCTGGATGGAAACTAAACCAGTGAGTGCAATTCCTTCAGCCCTTGTTTATTTTTCTGAACATTATCTTTTCTGTTCTATTGCTTCAAATAGTCTGTCACACACTAAAGTTTTCTCTTTATGTTTTATTAGATGCTCATGTTTACCATAATTCAGAAAGAGTTTTTCATTTTTATTTTGAGTAAATGTTGTTTTTCAGTCTGTTTATTTGCAATAAAGGGGCTTTATAAGTAACATTTCTCATCGTTTGTGCTTTTTATTGCTTTGGGTTTATATAATTTTCCATTTTTTTCACCATGCCTTCAATGAGATAGTTAAGTTCTGTATTGTTTGTTCATATTTAATTTAGACTTAGAGGTTTGGAATCAATTTCACAGTCATGATGTGACCTTTGTTTCTCCTTCCCAGTTCACAATTCTCCATGTTGCCATGGCCACAACGTGTGGATGCTCCTCACATTGAATGATTGTGCAATTTCGTGAATCAATTCTGGGCAATTTCGGCCCAGAATATTTATTATTTTTGCAGGATTCCAATATAGTTTCCTGTTTGCTTGTGTCCATTTGTCTGAGCTCATTGGAATTCAACACATTGCATCATTCACTGCTTTTGTAATGATCAATTTCATCAAAGTTCAGCTATTTATTTTATTTTTTAATCAAATTGTCCTCATTATCTTTCTTGATCATTTGTTATTATAATTATTTTGGTAAAACGTGTTAAGTAAAATATGGATCTGCCTGCAACACATATGATGGAGACTTACACACTTAGTTTTTAACCTTAAACATATTCTGCTTTGTTGTCTGTTTTATCAGAATGAGAGGAAACGTTAACAGGCATCGATGTCCCGTCGCTGAGGGGTTTGAATAGTGAATGTTTTTAGTTTTGGAGATGAGTGTTTCTCTGGACACCAAATACAAGCAAACAATGTTTTTGATGCAAGATGTTCAGGTGTGTAGGAGTTACACCGCAGAGTCAGATCCTGGCAAGTGGAGGAAGTAAGTTTTATCCACCAGGTGCAATGCCAGGGGGTGGCCTGTGGTGGCCATGGCCATCATAGATTAATCTTCGGCCACCCCAGTTATCTGAACTTTTATTTAGTGTTTGTAGTTTATTTAGTATTTTGTTCTAGGTTTATTGTTGCCCTTTGGGTTCAGTTGTGTTTTCTTTTTGTGTTTTTGTATTTAAGTGTAATGCCGGTTACCCACTGGACCCGTGTCGGGCGGCGGAAGCGGCTGGTTTACATGCAAAGTCTATGTGGAGACGCGTCGAGGCGCGGCGTATCGTGAAGCGGCACGTTTTGAGTGTTTGAAGCGGCGCGGCGGCACGCAGCAGTTCCTTTCCGCGCACGCGCGCGTCCGAAGCAACCTACGCGTTGAGCAGCGTCGGATCGAAAAGTTGATATTTTGCGGCTCGACGTTGCTCGACGCATCGCAACAACCAATCGGGAGAGCCTCTGCTATGTGATTACACAACGACAACGGGACTTTTTTTGGACTTTTTAAACTTACCCCATCGAGCCTCCATGAATTGGAACCAGACTCCGGTAAGAAACTTGGCATTTTAAACAGTTGCTGCTGTCCGCTCCAGCGTACGATCACCCCAAACATAAAAAAAAAAAACGTTTTAATCTCAACAAAGACTGTCGGAGCTGCAGTTCGGCTCGTAGAAAACCCACTCCAGTAGGAACGGGGGTCACGTGCTGCTGATTTTATCTGCCAGCAGCATGAAAACACAACAACTGACCCGGAAAACGAGCTAGACTCCCTCCTCTGCCTCCCCCCAGTGCGCGTCATCAGACGCGTCTCAGTGTCTCCCAGTGTGACCGTGACAAGCGGCCAAAAGGGGGCGGCAGGAGCGTTCTGACAATTTAGGTGGGTACCCGGCATTAGGGTTATAGGCTATGTTCACACTGCAGGTCTTACTGCTCGAATCCGATTTAAAAAAAAAAAGATCTTTTGGTGTGAACGTTCACACTACATTTTAAATGCGACCTGCATCAGACCTGCATGACTCCAGTGTGAACGCTCTACCTTGCAGAAGCGACCCGCGTGCGCTGATCAGTGCAACTGTAGATGTGAGGAAATAACAGCTCCATGCCTCTTTTGGATCCGCGCTGCGGCTCATGTCTCAGCCTGCGTGACGTGACACGCAGGCTACGAGTTGCTTGTTTGGGCTTGTTTTCGTGGGGCTGGTCGCTTGTTTTTGTCCCGAGATGGACGCGCGCAACAGTTTTCAGTGTGTGTTCGTAATTTTGAAGTTGTTCTCCAATCGGGGAAAGCTAAACATCAATTGATGAAAGGCAAAAAACTGAGAAGAAAGAAAGCGAGTGGTGTGTGCGTCTGTAGTACAGAGAGCTCGTCCCCCGATAGCCCCCACCCCGCTCTGAGCTGCGTGTCCCCTCTGTCTGTACAAACACGCGCGGGCTCAATTAAATGAGCCGCACGCGTTCTGAAAAAGTCAGATGTAAGTCACATGAGCGTTCAGACTGCAGTCGCTTTGAAAACATCAGATATATATCTGATTTAAAACCACATACTGAAACGACCTGGGTCGGATTTGAAAACATCGGATTTGTTGCGTTGACTCTCATAAAAAAATCGGATATGGGTCAGATGGGGCAAAAAAAATTGGATTTGGGTCAGATGGGGCAAAAAAATCGGATTTGGGTCGGATTTGCCTGCAGTGTGAATGTAGCCTAATGGTGTGGTCACACCAAGCAGCGTTTTTACCTCCAAAGCGTCCAGTTTACATGTAAAGTCAATGGTGGACGCACTTCCAGGCACCTCCTGGCGTCTGGCGTCAGGTCGCGTGCGTGTTGAGCGTGCTGAGGAGCGTTTTTTCGTGCACGTGAACCGGCTTCCACCTCCAAACCGAGCCTTCACCATGCTGAAGATTTTGCGGTTCAAACTTTCAAACGCCGCTCAACTCCACCTGATTGGTTGGTGTGTCAACCAATCAGGGAGAGTCGGGGGGAGAAGAGAGGGGGCAGTGGGAGAGTCCCTATGTGACGCGGAAACGAGGGTGCGCGCGCACTATGTGACGTATTGTTTGTCGGAAAAAAAAAGAAAAGACCCGCGAGCTCGTGGACTATGGAAGAGAAACTCATTGTAGCTGTGTGTTCGCGACAATTCCTTCACGACCAGTCAAGTCTGCTCGACAGAGACGGAAATAAAAGGCTCCTCGCCTGGCGGAGTGCAGTGACTCTGTGCGCAGGACTCTGTATACCGGTAAGCTCCTCCCACACCCCGCCGCCACAGCCACGAAGCCGCCGCAACACTACAGTTTGGACAACACTGGGTAGCGCGTCCACTTGCGTGCGTGAGGAGCTTTTTGGAGGTTCAAAACGCTGCTTGGTGTGACTGTACCATTAGTTTGAAGGTGGCACGGTGGATCACTTAGTAGGAGCTGTGGCCTCTCAGGGAGAAGGTTGCCAGTTCATATCCCATCTGGGGCTTTTTCTGGGTTGTGTTTGCATGTTCTCTCTGTACTATGTGGGTTTTTTCCGGGTACTCTGGTTTCCCACAGACCAAAAACATGCATGTTAGGCTGATTGGTAACTCTAAATTGTCTCGAGAGAGAAAGAGAGTAAATGGTTGTATCTGTGTGTCCCTGTGGTGGACTGGAGACCTGCCCAGGTGTCCCCCACAGTGACTGCTGTGTACGGGCACCATGACCCCTTTGACCCAAAAAGTAAAAAGCAGGTAAAAAACAATGAATGGATGAGTTCTGGTTTATTTTCCTTTTCTGTTTAGATTTTTTGTGTTTTTGTGTTTCAGTGTTCAGGTTTTGAGTATTCTGGTTCAGGTCTTGTTTTGTTTCTCAGTGTTTCTTGCATCATCTTCCATTAACCCCCAGCAAACCTCCTCGGTGATTTTCCAGTCAGCCTGACAGCCTTACATGTTCCCAATCAGTGTCCAGGTGTTCCCATTTTCACTTCCACTCAGTTCGTTATTTAAACCATCCCTTGTCACCACCTCACCATCGGCTCATTGTTCTGAAATGCTCTCAGGCGTCTCGGTCCTCCTCGTGCTCCACTCTGTTTCAACTCCTCTGTTTTTTTTTTTGTTTCAAGTTGTTGCTGCCACATCAGCCTCTTGTTTTGTTTTTTGTAAAAAATAAATTAGGTTCATTTTTACTTTGAGTTCTCTTGGGTCTGCCTGCATTTGGGTCCAAAACTCACCAACCCTGATGCCAATCATTTGAGAAAACTATTCTTTAAAGCAATACAAAAACTAGAAATCATAATTCACCTCAATAACTGGGATGACAGATTGAAAAAAAAAATCTATCTATAGCTATCTATCTATAATAAATCTCTATCTACCAGTACATCTATCTATAATAAATCTCTATATACATCTATCTATAATAAATCTCTATATACATCTATCTATAATAAATCTCTATATATCTATAATAAATCTCTATCTATCTATCTATCTATCTATCTATCTATCTATCTATCTATCTATCTATCTATCTATCTATCTATCTATCTATCTATCTATCTATCTATCTATCTATCTATCTATCTATCTATCTATCTATCTATCTATCTATCTATCTCTATCTATCTATCTATTCTATCTATCTATCTATCTCTATCTATCTATCTATCTATCTATCTATCTATCTATCTATCTATCTATCTATCTATCTATCTATCTATCTATCTATCTATATCTATCTATCTATATATATATATATATATATATATATCTATCTATCTATNTCTATATCTAATAAATCTATATACATCTATATCTAATAAATCTATATACATCTATCTATAATAAATCTATATCTATCTATAATAAATCAATATCTATCTATAGTAAATCTTTATCTATCTATAATAAATCTATATCTATCGATAATAAATCTATATCTATCTATAATAAATCTATATCTATCTATATCTAATAAATCTATATCCATCCATCCAGCCATCCCTCTCTCTCTCTTGTTCCAAAGTCGGGTCACAAATGTCCTTTTTCTTGTTTATACCAATACAGGTAGTCCCTGATTTACGAGCACATCGACTTACGAGGTTCCGAATTTACGAGATTATCATATTTAATAAAAATATGAAATTTAAATTTATTTTTTTTTGTGTGTGTTTAAATGTTCTTAAATTGATGTGTACAGCACTCTGTTGCAGCTGTGGTTGTTTTAAAGGCTTTATAAATAATAATTATAATAAAAATTATAATTTTTAATCATAATTGCGCAGCTTCCGGCCGTTTCCGGAAATGCCGCGGTGACCTCCATTTTACGTTTAGTTACAGTCTCGGCTCCTGCCAGCCGGCTATGGAGGACCGTGTGTCCTATCATGGTTGCCTCATACGGATAAATTAGCTGGAAACGCTCAGTGAACTCTGTGGACGTCTCAGGCCCGGAGAAGCATCCGCGGATCGCTCCGCCACCACACCGCGCCGGACGACAACAGCAGCCGCAGATTTGGATGGGCTAATGCTAACAGGTGCAGCTAATGCCGGACTGCCTGGAGCTAACGCAGCAGGAGCAGCAGCCTCAGATTTGGATGGGCTAATGCTAACAGGTGCAGCTAATGCCGGACTGCCCAGAGCTAACGCGGCAGCAGCAGCAGCAGCAGATCTGGATGGGCGAATGCTAACAAGTGCAGCTAATACCGGACTGCCCGGAGCTAATGCGGCGCAGCAACAGCCGCATATTTGGATGGGCTAATGCTAACAGGTGCAGCTAATGCCGGACTGCCCAGAGCTAACGTGGCGGGAGCAGCAGCCGCGGATTTGGATGGGCTAATGCTAGCAGGTGTAGCTAATGGCGGCTAACACGCGCAGATGGTTTTGGATGGACGGACACCGCAGAGAAACGGCTTCCAGTAAGTTATTAAATCTTTTTCTGGCTCCAAATGTATGACGTTAACATACTAACAGTCCTTTCTGTAAACAGTTTGGACTGCGTCGTGCTGCAGGAGCTCGGACGTAACGTAGCGGAGCTAACGCGGCGGAGCTAACGTGGCGAAGCTAACGCGGCGGAGCTAACGCGGCGGAGCTAACGCGGCAGAGCTAACACGGCGGAGCTAACATGCAAACAGACGAGAGAAGCTGTAGCTCAAAGTAAGAAATTAATTTTTTATGTACTGTATGTTTTTATGGTGTAGTGGCAGAGAATCGGACTTGTTATCCAAATGACCCAGGTTCGAACCCCGGCCACGGCACACCATCCTGGGATGTCTATGAGTGCACATCTATCTTCCCAGCTCCCCGAGCGTGACTACGCTGCTCACTGCACCACCTAGTGGTGGTTGTCAAGTATGGGAACATACACAGATGACAAATGTGACAAATTATTATTATTATTATTATTATTTAAAATGTTTTAAAGTGTTAGGATAGGCGAAGTGCTTGGTAACTGTTCATTACCGCACATGTACGTGCATCAGTGGCGGCTCGTGCGGTATAACAGGTAGTCCCAGATTTACGAGATTTTTATCTTACGAGATAGTCGTAGTAACGGAACTCGCTCGTAAGTCGGGGACTACCTGTATAAAACAATGGTGCAAACAATGAACACTAATGTAATATCCCTCCTAAACTACCAATATGTTTAAGATCATGGTGATGGTCAAAACAGCACATGTGAGTTTGACATCTCTGCTTTAGATATAAAAACTACCAATCAGCACACACATTTTTTTTATTTGACGAGCCTGCATGAACAAATCCTACAATTGTGAGAGGCCGGTGATGTTCTGTCCATTAGTGATCAATAACTGATACCTTATTGGCTGCGACAGCCCAATGTATTGCTGATCAATCCTTGTGACTTACCTCCTGTAATTAAAATATTAGAATCTGTTCAGAACTGCAGACTTACCCTGTAACTTTAGTGTTTTTAAACAGCCACCTTGATTTGAACAAAATGTCATTTACTCATTCTGGTAATAGTTTTCCTGAGCATCACAGAAAATGAGCGTGAGTGAAATCAGTATAGTGCTCCTCTTGTTGAAGATTAAAAAGATTTGTGAATAAAACAAGGGTTTTATGTAACTTTGCCTCCATTCTCGTCTCAGTTTTATTGGTATTTTAGCAAAGCTCTCCTACTGTCACACTGTCAGGCTCACGCTCGCTTGCCACCACAAATCAAAAGCAGACTGACATTAGAGGTTCAATCAGCCGAGGGATTGCTGCTGGATTCTCAAACTACCGTTTGAAAATGTCGTCAGTGCTCCTTGAAAGCGCAGTGAGAAATATATTGGCTGGCGCTCCAGAACAATCATTCCTTTTCAAGAAAGCTGGGATCGAAGTGAATAAAAGTTTATACCTCTGAAGTCAAACACAATAAAAGTTGCCTTTAAAAACAGACAAAGGAAGAAAGAAATGTCACAATTCTCAGAAATAATTGGTCACACTCATAACTGTAAATTTTAATGTTTAATATTTGTTATAAATGAGTCAGGGAGATGCATATTGCAATTTAAATGGCAAGTATTATTTATTTAAAGGAATGCCTATTACTCTCCACATACAAAAGTTTGAAAATAGCACCATCTTCTACAAAACAATTATGAAAACAATAAGTAATCTCATGCAGTATTGTAATAATTTGCACAATCTATTAGCAGTTAGTTTGTTGTGAATGGCTCTCAGCACCTCCCACACCAACTTTTAGCTCAATAAGTGTAAAGTGCACTGAAGAACAGCTCTTTTTGTTCTTAGTTTGATTAGCTGTGGCTGTCCTCTTGACTCGAGCTCACTCCAACACCTAATCAGCTGTAGATGTCAAGCCATTGATTACTTTCAGAAACTTCAATAAAAGCCATTCAGTGATTTATGAGACATTTTGCCAACTGTGCAGACAAATGAACGCACAAGCACAGAAATGGACAACATCATTGTTACGTCTGTGAACGTTCGGAAAATTACCCAAAGTGCGATTTTTGGACATGGCTCCTTTTTTTTTAACCTTAACAGCAAAGTCTGCTGTACTAAATAAATTATATATTTCCTTCGTTGGCAGCACTTTGTTCTTCTGCACTGTCTCATCCCTTCGGTCATGATGAGGTCAGAAGCTTCTAATTGTGTAATGATGAGCGTCACCATGAAACTTCTGCAGGAGCTGTAAAATAAACGGCTGCATTCAGCAGGGGTCAGTGTTGCTCCGTGGAAATGTGTGGGGATCAGCCACCACGTGTTGATGGAGCTGTGCACATGTAAGTAAACCTCATCATCATCACACCCCAGCACAATACCTGATCCACAAACACACACAACCGACAACAACACGCTCAACGATGTCTCAGATTTCTCCAACCACTTCACACTTTCCTTCACTCTGATGCCTCTTTGTTTCCTCTTAAAGGCACTGACTTTTGAAAAGTCACGAAGAAAAAATACAGGAAGAAAATCTGCACATATTTTGTATAATTATAGCTAATGTGTCCGTAAATTAAAAATCTACAGGCAAAATTTGCCAGCACATGTGTTTGTTTACCTGCAAAAACAGACAAAATTAATAAAAATTGGTCAAACTCACAACGCAGCACGATGGATCAGTGGTTAGCACTGTCGCCTCACAGCAAGAAGGTCCTGGGTTCAATCCCCAGTTGGACCTGCTAGTTCTGTGTGGAGTTTGCATGTTCTTCTTGTGCTTGCTTGGTTTTTCTCCGGGTACTCCGGTTTCCTCCCGCAGACCAAAACCATGCATTAGTCTGCCTGCAGGCCCAGGCCTCCATTACAAAAGAGATCTGTGATCTCTGTGGGGTTTGCCTGGTTAAATAAAGGTTAATAAATAAAAACTAGCTGGTCAGTGATGTTAACCTACAGATTCATATTTAACTGCTGGCCCGTGGGCCACATCTGGCTCACAGGTGACTTCAGTCTGGCCCGCCAATGATTTCATTAAAACTAAATTTAAAAAGAGGTGGGGGGTCTGTTTGGATTTTGGGTTCTGTTTGTTGCATTTATAATTCAATGCAACAAAATAAACGCATTTAAAATCAGATAATTGTAATATTCTGTTTATTCACACAATGACCTTAATTGCTGGATGTCCGGCCCCTGAGCTGCTGGCTGTCAGTAGCCGTCACGTCACGTGCGCTGCTGTATGGCTGCTCTGATGGGAGCTCTGCTTCGACTCCACCTTTTTTTTTTTTAAACCTTTTTGGCGCCTACACTACACATCCATGCTACGGGTATGACTGCAACAAACTTTTGGAGTTTTCTGTGTCGCTATCGTGCCATCGTGGTTCAGTTCCCGGCCCCACTCCGGCCTGTCATGGTGGCCGTCTCCACGATCCTCCATCTTCCTGCACGGACTGAACTCTATGGACCCGTTCGGCTCTGCAGGGAACTCTTGGAAGTTCCGTCTGCCAGACCCAGTTCTGGACTGAGGTCTGTCAGGGCAGAGATGCTACGGTCTTTACAGTATTACCATCAAGCTGCTAACGGAACATGCTAACAAGACTTGCTAAACACGGCTAACAAGACCACGCCACTAACAAAACAGAACCATGCTGCTGAAAGAACCTCACTGCTAACCGGACCACACTGTAGATATACAGGTAGTCCTCGACTTACGACGGAGATACGTTCCTACGCTGCGTCGTAAACCAAATTTCGACGTAAGTCGGAACATACGTAAATACTTCACCTTATACGTACAGTACTGTATTTTACCAAACACTTAGCCTATCCTAACACAGTATCCTACATAATTATCAAAAACACATACATTTGGGAGCCATAATGAAGGGGGGAAAAAGTTAATAACCTACTGGTATGCTGGTGAAGCCGTTTCCTCCGTCCCTCCTCCGTATTCTCTATTGCGTTTACGTCGCAAAACCATCGTCCAGCTCGGTCCATCCTCCGTATTCGTTTATGGTAAATGGTAAATGGAGCTTATTTATATAGCGCTTTCTAGCCCCCTGTGAGGAGCCCCAAAGCGCTTTACAATACCAACCATCCACCCATTCATACACGCATTCATACACCGGTAGCGGCAGACTGCCATGCAAGGCGCCTTTCCAGTCCTACCGGGAGCAACTCGGGGTTAAGTGTCTTGCCCAGGGACACAACGACACATGGTGTGGGGAACCGGGATTCGAACCTCCAACCTTCCGATCGGGGGACGACTGCCATTACCACTACACCACGGCCCACACTGTTCCCCCAGCAAGTAATCTTAAGTGGACCAACCAGTTTGCTGGAGTCCACGTAAGTTTACTTGGTGGGGGAACAGCGTGCTGGAACTACTCTGACTGATGAAGCCCTCTGGAATGAGGGTGAAACGTTTCTACTAAAAAGAAACTGTCCAGATGACCTGATTGAGAATTATCGGATCCTGGAGTAAACACTTTCAAACTGCACCATCTGATAGAACAAAAAAAAAAAGTTCAGTCGGGTCATCTGGACGGTTTCTTTTCTTTTTCTGAGACGTTTCATCCATCATCCAAAGGACTTCATCAGTGTGAGGAGCCACAAACAAACTGAGTCTCACAAGCAGTAGACTAACGTGTGTGTGTGTGTGTGTGGAGGGGGGGGGGGCAGTTTTCTAGTGATGAGTTTCAGGGGCCCACCCTCTCCCCCGTCTACTTCTCTGAGGCAGCCATGCCAAAGTGCTTCAGAACATCAAAGTTCATGCTCAGTAATCTAGGTAAAAAAAAATAAAAAATCCAACAATGTATTGCAGGGGTCTGCAACCTGCGGCTCTGGAGCCACATGCGGCTCTTTAGTCCCTCTGCAGCGGCTCTTTCAAACTTTGATCAAGACTGAAATGGTTGTTATACAAACAACAAAAAACAATTAGTTCCACCCGCTTCGGATGTTATCAACCATAAAATGGCCCCTATCAACTATTATTAGACCATTACAATCCCCATTGGTCGGAATGCCCCTACTGTACGTTTAAAGGTACGTTGTCACCGTTACAAGCGATGACAGCAGGCTCCGTCTTTAGCTACGTGTTAAAGTTTCGAGTAAAGCCTCTGGCGTTAGGTTTAGGGTCTTGGTTAGGTTTAGGCACAAGGGTAAGGGAGTTAGGTTTAGGGTTGGTCCTTGGGGTCAGGTTTAAGGTTAGGTTGAGGTAAACAGTTACATAAACTGAAAAAAACAAAAACACAACTCTTCCGGGTTTACGGAAACACGCTGCCTACTCACAGCGATAACAACTCTGATAATGTTCTGTTAAACATGCTAGTAGGTAGATTGTGACCTATTCGCCGCTTCAAATGGGGATGATAACAGTTGATAACGCCCATTGTATGCACTGACAACATCCGAACCCGCTGTTAGTTTCAGCAGTTTTTCTGTAATTTCATTTGAAAATACTGTATGTGAATATTGGGACAAGTACAAGGAGTAAAAGTTTAACTTTATGCTTTATTTCCATACTTAATTCATTTTTCCACAATTAAAAAAATAGGTATAGGTCATAGTTTTTATTAATTAACAAACCCTCTTTTAAAATAATCAGTTTTTTTTTTTCATTTGTCTTAAATTGTAAAAATAAAAAAAATATTAGTTATTTTATTTTCATAATGTCACCCCTAGTGGCCACAAAACCCTCTTCCAACAAACCTAAAGTGGCCCATGGGCCACTAGTTGATAACCACAGTCGTAACATGTTGCAGCTCCGAACGCTTTTAATTCAGTGAACAAAGGCGTAAAATGGCTCTTTTGATTGTAAAGGTTGCAGACCCCTGATGTATTGCATTAGAACAATACTGCTTGTGGGACTCAGTTTGTATGTGGCTCCTCGGACTGAATAAGTCCTTTGGATGAAGGACAAAACTTCTAAAAAAAATAAAAATACCCCCCAACACATCCAGATGATCTGACTGAACATTGTTAGATTTTTACCTGGATTATTGAGCATAAACTCTGAAGACCATTTGATGTAGTTCAGGATATCCTTTTTATATGTTTGGTTTCATACTTTGAATAAGTACCATTAAAACCTTTTTTTCTGATTTGTGAATTGTTCTGAGCCACATGAACAATATTTACATTCCACAGTTTTCAGTCAGTCTGGTTCATTTAATTTGCTTCACTTCCATAATGACCATTTACATCTTAGCCAACATGAAAAATGGCTTGAACGCAGCCAGTTTTATTATACTAAGCTAATGGTGTAGTGGTAATGGCAGTCGACCCCTGATCGGAAGGTTGGAGGTTCGAATCCCGCATCCGCCCACCATGTGTCGTTGTGTCCCTGGGCAAGACACTTAACCCCGAGTTGCTCCCGGTAAGTCTGGATGGCGCCTTGCAAGGCAGGCTACCACTACCGGTGTATGAATGTCTGAATGAATGGGTGGATGGCTGGTATTGTAAAGCGCTTTGGGGCTCCTCACAGGGGGCTGGAAAGTGCTATATAAATAAGCTCCATTTACCATTTACTTTTTGTCTGTCTAAACGGGTCTCACTTGTAAATTAGTCTTCGAGGCTCAACGTGATTTATTTGTCTAAATAAAGGTTGAATTAATTTTTCTTAGCCAACATGAAAATGGCTTGCACGCAGCCAGTTTTATATTCCTGTACAGGTAGTCCCCGGGTTACAACGGTCTCAAGTTACGACGTTTCACGGTTACTAACGCCCTCCCATTGAAAAGCATTGTTTCAAGTTATGTGTTTATGCGCCTTTACACCAGAAAACAAAACTTACAGGAGGGAGGGAGGGAGGGAGGGGGAGCTTTGACGTGCTGGAAACTTCTGGAAACTTACAGGAGACCTCAGGCAGACCGGAGCAGAGGAGGTCAGGAGGGGCTAATATGCTAAACATGCTAACTTTGGACCGTTGGACCGCACGTGGAAATACAGGAGACCTTATTGTTTTGAGCAGAGGTTTACAAGGCAGACAGGCTACTGCTGAGCAATGAGCTTTTTTTTGCTGTGGACCGCGTGAAGCTGCAGGAGCTCGGAGGTGCACGAGCTAACATGCTAACAGACGGAGGAAGCACTGACCAGCTCCCAGTAAGAAATTAACTATTTTTTTCCCTTCATTATGGCTCTAAATGTATGTGTTTTTTGATGAATATGTAGGGTAATGTGTTATGTGCTTGTTAAAAATACAGTACTGTACATATGAGGTGCCGTTTGGACGTATTTTCTGACTTACGACAATTTCCGTGTTACGAACGGGCGTAGGAACGGAACTGCGTCGTAACTCGGGGACTACTGAGCTAAAATGTGTGTTGTTAGTAGCTGAGAGTCATCCTCCACACACACACTGAGTGCAATATGACAAACATCTCCAAGGTGTCCATAATGATCACAAGTTTTAATCTTTAACTATCATTTCTTAGCGCATCATGATTTTAGTTTAAACCCCTGGCATCAAAGGCAGCGGGAAATATGAATTCCTGTAAGAAATGACAGGCCCTTTTTTTTTTTTAAAAGATATTTTGTGTGGAGACGAAAAAGGCAGAAGGGAAATCCAAGATTATTTTTCCTCTCTCGGGCTAATCAGGCTGCCACTATCTGGATAAAGTAATGGTGTTGTGTGAGCCGGCAGACAGAGGTTTGTCTCTCGGTGTGCTGAGCCGGTGTGTTGGAGAGGAGGGCGCAGGCTGCAGATGGAAAAAGGAAAATATCGGATTAGCCGAGTTGCAGTTATTCCATTACCTCTCTGCCACACATACACAAGTGTCTAAGTACACACAAGATCTTCGGTTTGAGGCTGTGAGTTTTCCTTCCTGGGCAGAAATAGGGCAGTAAAGCGAGGAAGAGATGGACAGAAGTGAAATGGTGGGGAATTTGATTGAGCTGCTGCTTCTTTTAATTGCTTGCTCTAAAAGCTGGGAGTTGTGAGCATGCAGGAATGAAAAGTATCCCAGGATGTCCTCTGACAATTCCGTCTTATGAGCAGCTTTGAAGCGTAATATTTAATAACCCCCGAGTAAACACTGGGAGGAATTGCTCAATAAATAATTGAAGGGGAATTTATAAATAATTTCCCTTCTTAATCTACTCCAGCGCTCTGCAGCCAGGTCCCTGAAGTGATGTTCATCCCTCTGGACAGCCTGCAGCTCCAGCTTCCTGCCTCATGGAGGCGCTCTGGTTATATCGAATGAACTGCCTCATGAAAAGGGTCAAAATAAAAAAATAAATGGGTTATTTGCAAAAAATAAAAATAAAAAGAGAGAACATGCTTGTAAAAAACAGGATCTAAACCTCTATTAAAATCCTGTTTTTGAGAAGACTACTTTTGTTATAGGTGCTGTCTCTGATTTCTGGGCATTTTCAGGAAATGAGAATGGTTTGGTGCTCCACCAACAACAACCGAGTGCTACAACTACGGCGCCGGCGTCCATACAAAATGTCAGGAAGTACACTGAGGCGAGCCTGTTGGACATAAATGGCCCAACGTGTATGTTAATTTAAAAAAAGTGGCATTACACTCGACATGCTTCTTAATCCCTTTAATTTCCAAATTTCCCTCCTTTTTACTTTCATTCCCTTGTTCCTTCAACTGCCTGGTATATACTTAATAACTGTTTGCTAATGAGAATACGTAGAGGCTCATTATTCATTAAATCATTATTGTTTAATCACTCTTTGCGAATCCTAATAGTCGTCGCACACAGCTTACCGGTAATCGGTTGTCACATTCTGACATGACCGCA
>JBBPBX010040425.1:0-29381 GCA_038048925.1 Garcialebias charrua
TGGCGAATAAACCATCTCTGTAACTTCCGCATGTTCAATAACCCGAGTTTTAGAACAGCGTGAGCCGCGGCCATCATCCCTAACAGCCGCATAATTGTGATCGCCGACACAGTTCTGTGGGGCTGGACACGCTGAAGGAGTGACGTCAGCGACTCCTTCCTCTGATCTGAGAGGCGAGCTCTCATGCTCACGGAGCAGAGACTCACGCCTAAATAAACTGTTTGTTGTGCTGGTGAAGTGGAGCTCTTTTCCCAATTTATGGCAAAGCCCAATTGGGTCAAATGATTCACTAAAATCAGCGTCTGTTCTGCTGCTTCTGTCTTCGACCGAGACAGGAGCAATAGATCGTCGATGTAATAGATTACCCTCAGCCCCTGCGACCGCAGCGGGTTTAGGGCTGCCTCGATGACCTTCGTGAAAGTTCTCGGGGCGAGCGCGTACCCGAAGGGGAGGCGCTTGAACTCGTAACAGGTTCCCTGAAAGGCGAACCTGAGGAATTTCCGGTGTTTCTTCACGATCGGTACATGGAAGTAAGCGTCTCGGAGATCGATTGTTACGAACCAGTCCCCTGACGTCACACACTCGAGCACACGTTTTATCGTCAACATATGAAATGGACGTTTCACAACGTATTTGTTGAACGCCGACAAATCCAGAATCGGTCTGAGACCCCCCGACTTCTTGGGGACCAGGAAATATTTTGAATAAAACCCGGTGCGTTCCTCGCCCAAGGGGACCCCGGAAATGACGTTCTTGGTCAGTAGTTCCTGTAGTTCCAACCGCAGCGACACGCCCTGAGCCGGGGACGTGAGTTTCGTCTCCACGACCCCATTGAAACTGGGCGGTATCCCTGCAAACTGCAGAGTGTAGCCGTTCAGAATCAGACCTCGTAACCAGCTGTTTAGCGAGCAGGTCTGGAGCCAAGCTGCACTGTGGTTCGACAGCGGAGCAGCCATAACGTTCCTTCGCCTGAGACGAGATAGACTGGTCTCTACCGCCGCCATGCGGACAGAGTCCGCATTGGCCCAAGGGAGACCCGGCTGGAAAGGGACGTTTGCTGAATGAATCAGTAACTGTACCTGAAGCATGCTCGGATGGCGAGAGAGACGACAAAGTCCTGGCTGGAACACAAGTGTCTAGACCAGGCTCATGAAAATTAGCCTTTTTAGAGAAAGCAGAAGTGTGCCCGACTCGTTCGTGCTGTTCAGAGCTCTGAGCCTGGAAGCAGTCACGTGAGCGCGCTCCCCCCGTTGAGTGGGGAGGCGGCGGAGGGCTCACAGGCGGGTCACGTAGCGCACGTACAGACCGGCTCTGTGATACATCTTGTGAGAAAACAATCGATTGATTTTTGTCACCTGAGTTCGGAGATGCGTTCACGAGCCTCGGAGAAGAGGCAACCAGCGTGTTTGAACAAAGAACACTGTTTTCAGAAACAGAAACTTTATTTGTTTGAAACAACACACTGTGAAAAACATCTCCCGCACACCGTCACTTCTTCCACTGGTCTTTCTTTCCGCTCTGGTGCTGGCCGGCCCATGGAGGTTGGTAGCTGCCCCTTCCCCTGCCTCTCCCGGGTTTCTGGGAGTATGGGGACGGGTAAAACTTTGACGTGCCTGGAGGCTGTGGCGTGGCGAAAGTCTGATAGGGCGCAGAGAACCTCTGCTGGTTGCGGTACTGCTTGCTCTGCTCGCGCGGACGCGCCGGCCCGAGTGTTTACGGACCTGTTCCAGGGCGTCGGAGGAGGACTGCAGCTGCTCAAACACAGTCTTATAGTGCTCCCCGAAAAGGCCCTGAGCAGAAATCGGCCCCTGCAGCAACATCTTCTTAACATCCTCAGGGATGGAGTTGGACAGTTTTAACCAAACCTGTCGCTGAAGCAGCGTGGCCCACGCTAAGATCTTGGCTGAGCAGGTGGCCAGGAGCTCGCACATGTTGGTGATGGTGTCCAGAGCCACTTCTGCAGACTCGTGCGTCGGCTCCTGCCCGACCGCGTACGCCAAAAAAGCAATGTTATTTGCGGCCGCCCCCACCTGCGCGGAGCATTTGTGGATGCGGTCCTGCATTTTGGTGGAAAACTGGTCCGCCGCCGACGGCGGTGTAACAGCTGTCCCCACGTGTTTTGCTGGTTTGACTCCAAACACGCCGGACAAGCTGGGCTCCAGCGGCGGCACCGGGGGGAAGATCTGGTCTGTCAGCCCCTGGACCTTCGTAGCTGGGATGAAAGACAGGACCGGAGCTCTGTTCTTCAGCGGCTCGCTGGTCTGTGCGTGCATCAGGTTTTTGATTTCAGGGAGGCAGGGCCAGATGTTCTGCGCCTCGCTCCCCGACTTGGCGGCAAATCTTCCCGCCAGGCGTGAGGAGGACTGTGGCGTGGTGCCTTCAGGGACCTCCATGTTCCACGCGCCAGCCGCCCACCTGATCAGTCCGGGCAGAGCGCTGTTCAGAGACACGTGCTCGTCCTGCTCGTCTGTGTCGGGCTGCTCTTGTCCTGGGTCCCCAGGGGATGGCGCTCGGCTGCTGCCTGGTGTCTCGTCCTGAGGCTGGAGGGGCACTTGGGGTGGAGACGCCGGGCCCGGCGCGTAGCTCGTGGCGGCCGCTCCGGCGGGCACGACTGCTCCCACGGTGGAGGGTATGGCCGGCCCCGCGCCTCCCACGGGAGATGGCGTGACGCGGCGGCTAGTCATCTCCGGCAGGCGGAGAAAAGGCGACGTCGGGTCTGACCCTTCGGGAGAGTACAGACCGGACTCGCTAGCTACCCCCGAGGACCCGTAGTCAGCCAGCTGCTCGAAGCCAAGGCCGAGTGGGGCGTCCTCCATCAGTTGTAGACCTACTTCCGTCGGAGGGAAGAGGCTGAATCGGCGCTGCCTTTCCTCCATCGGCAGAAACATGCAGGCTCGACAGGTGAGGTTCTGGACCATGGCCTGCCGAGCGTGGTTGGGTCCGAGACAGGACTCACAAAACGGGTGCTTGTCTTCCTTCTGGATGTACCCACAGACACATCCTGCGCAGCACTTGAATGGTTGGCTGGGATCCATAGTGGTCTTCTTATCTTACTAGTAGTCTTCAGTTGGTGAAAAAATTTTGGGAGCAGTTCCTCGGTCGAGAGGGGTTCTTATGGACCGAGGGCATGGGCCCACAGCAGGTGGGCGTGGAAGTAGAACCATACTTGTCCATCTCTCGACAGGCCGGAGCGGCGCTAAGCTGCGAGGGCCTCAACACCGCTTGCGGCTTTAATAGGCTATATGCCACGGACTTCCGTTCCAGCACTTCCGCATTCTTCACCCGTAAGACGCACTTCCGGTTTGCAGTCAACACGGTGTTAGCGATGGCGTTCTTCACGCGATCTCTGCAGGACTTGCCGACAGTCACTGTTAATAATGTCTACAGAATAATTCAGACCTTCTCTAAAGCGCCCACATTAAGAAGGATAAAGGATTTAAGCTTTGTGTCCAACTACATAAATAAATATGAAGGTAAGTCGGTATTTGTTTTCAGTTCACCAAACTGCCTCATGTAGGCTAACACAGCTAACATAGTTAGCCTTGCTAATCTGTTGAGTAAACGTGTTTTGTCTGTACAATGTTTTCTTATTAACACAAATGTTAGTTTCAAACAAGGAGGCAGGAGAAGTCACAGTTAGGGCTGAGTGTTTACAGTCCATGAGGAAGAGACCAGAAGCCCCACTGTTTGAGTCAAAGCCACCTGACAGTTCAGTTTCAAACAAGGAGGCAGGAGATTTAGAGCAGATTTAGAAACAAAAGTTATTTTAATTCAAGTTTGTGTACAAAAGTTGAGCTGAAGTCAAACCTGTTAAATCACTGTTTGTAGCAGGCCTTAATAAGAGATGTTTTCTTTCACTGCACAGGACACGGCAGGTGTTGGTGATGATGAGGGAACCCCTGGTCCAGCCTAGATGTTTGTGAGACGTGGGAAGACACCACCGCTACAGCTCAAACATGAGGGAAGCAGTGAGGAGCTGAGATTGGATCCAAACACCAAATACAAACAAGTTGTTCCACTGAGGCACTGTAATCTGACTGATTACATGTTTTTAAATCTCCAAAAGCAGTCGAGGAAGCTGGGAGTTAGTCAGAAGATGTAATAATAATAATATAATTTAAACAGTGTTTAAATATTGTGCCTCATTTAGCTTGACTCATACGTTTTGTACAGTAATGTAACATTATCATCAAATTTCTTTTTAATAAAATGGCTAAAACGACTCTAAGCCTGTCTTAAACCAAAATACAGTACACATTTTTTTTGGGTGATAATACATCAATGAAGACAAAAGTCAGAATGTTTTGAACATTTTATTTTCTTACAAGTAGTAAGTAGTGTGACTGTAGTGTCAGGGTAGTCCTTGAAGTCTGCAGGTAGATTTCTGCATATCTGCTCTTCAGGTAGAGCCGAGTACTGTCAATAAAAAGTTGCTGTGAAAATCCGTCTGACCGTGGACTGATGGACACCGTACGGGTCAGCAAGGTCCCGTTGCTTTGATCCAAGGTCAAGGTCATTTAAGAACAGGAAGAACTCAACGGGCTGCATGGGTTGACGGGGTGGTGTGGTTAAATAATCAATAAATAACACTGAACAACTGGTAATAACTAATAATTAAATCTCAATGTCACTACCTCGGCTACAGAAGCTGGCCATTGGGACATGGAATGTCACCTCTCTGGTGGGGAAGGAGCCTGAGCTAGTGTGTGAGGTTGAGAGTTTCCGACTAGAAATAGTCGGACTCACCTCAACGCATGGCTCTGGCTCTGGAACCAGTTTCCTTGAGAGGGGTTGGACACTCTTCCACTCTGGAGTTGCCCCTGGTGAGAGGCGCCGAGCAGGAGTGGGCATACTGGTTGCCCCCCATCTTGGTGCCTGTACGTTGGGGTTCACCCCGGTGAACGAGAGGGTAGCCTCCCTTCGCCTACGTGTGGGGGGACGGGCTCTGACTGTTGTTTGTGCCTATGCACCAAACGGCAGCTCAGACTACCCACCCTTTTTGGAGTCCTTGGAGGGGGTATTGGAGAGTGCGCCTCCTGGGGACTCCCTTGTTCTACTGGGGGACTTCAACGCTCACGTGGGCAATGACAGTGAGACCTGGAGGGGTGTGGTTGGGAGGAACGGCCCCCCTGATCTGAACCAGAGTGGTGTTCTGTTATTGGACTTCTGTGCTCGTCATGGATTGTCCATAACGAACACCATGTTTAAGCATAAGGGTGTCCATATGTGCTCTTGGCACCAGGACACCCTAGGTCGCAGTTCGATGATCGACTTTGTTGTCGTCTCATCTGATCTGCGGCCGCATGTCTTGGACACTCGGGTGAAGAGAGGGGCGGAGCTGTCAACTGACCACTACCTGGTGGTGAGTTGGCTCCGATGGTGGGGGAGGATGCCGGTCAGACCTGGCAGACCCAAACGTATTGTGAGGGTCTGCTGGGAACGTCTGGCAGAGTCTCCCGTAAGACGGAGCTTTAACTCCCACCTCCGGGAGAGCTTTGAACACGTTCCGAGGGAGGCGGGGGACATGGAGTCCGAGTGGGCCGTGTTCCGCGCCTCTATTGTCGAGGCAGCTTATCGGAGCTGTGGCCGCAAGGTTGTTGGTGCCTGTCGTGGTGGCAACCCTCAAACCCGGTGGTGGACACCGGCAGTGAGGGATGCTGTCAGGCTGAAGAAGGAGTCCTATTGGGCCTTTTTGGCTTGTGGGACCCCGGAAGCAGCTGATAGGTACCGGCAGTCCAAGCGGCATGCGGCTCGGGTGGTTGCTGAGGCAAAAACTCGGGCGTGGGAGGAGTTCGGAGAGGCCATGGAGAATGACTTCCGTACGGCTTCGAGGCGATTCTGGTCCACCATCCGGCGTCTCAGGGGGGGAAAGAGGTACGCGACCAACACCATTTATGGTGGGGGTGGCGTGCTGCTGACCTCAACTCGGGATGTTGTGAGTCGGTGGGCGGAATACTTCGAAGACCTCCTCAATCCTACTGGCACGTCTTCCACTGAGGAAGCGGAGCCTGGGGACTTTGGGTCGGGTTCTCCGATCTCTGGTGCTGAGGTCGCCGAGGTGGTTAAAAAGCTCCGCGGTGGCAAGGCTCCGGGGGTGGATGAGATTCGCCCGGAGTTCCTTAGGGCTCTGGATGTTGTAGGGTTGTGTTGGCTTACGCGACTCTGCAATATCGCGTGGACATCGGGGGCAGTTCCCTTGGATTGGCAGACTGGGGTGGTGGTTCCCCTATTCAAAAAGGGGGACCGTAGGGTGTGTTCCAACTATAGGGGGATCACACTCTTAAGCCTCCCTGGTAAGGTCTATTCAGGGGTTCTGGAGAGGAGGGTCCGTCGGATAGTCGAACCTCGGATTCAGGAGGAGCAGTGTGGTTTTCGTCCTGGTCGTGGAACACTGGACCAGCTCTACACCCTCAACAGGGTCCTGGAGGGTGCGTGGGAGTTTGCCCAACCAGTTTACATGTGCTTTGTGGACTTGGAGAAGGCATTCGACCGCGTCCCTCGGGGGGTTCTGTGGGGGTACTCCGGGAGTATGGGGTACCAGGCCCTTTGATAAGGGCTGTTAGGTCCCTGTACGACCGGTGTCAGAGCTTGGTCCGCATTGCCGGCAGTAAGTCAGGCTCGTTTCCGGTGAGAGTTGGACTCCGCCAAGGTTGCCCTTTGTCACCGATTCTGTTCATAACTTTTATGGACAGAATTTCTAGGCGCAGCCAAGGTGTTGAGAGGATCCGTTTTGGTGACCTTAGAATCGCTTCTCTGTTTTTTGCAGATGATGTGGTCCTACTGGCTTCATCAGTTCGTGATTTACAACTTTCACTGGAGCGGTTTGCAGCCGAGTGTGATGCGGCCGGGATGAGGATCAGTTCCTCCAAATCCGAGGCCATGGTCTTGAGCCGGAAAAGGGTAGCATGCCCTCTCCGGGTCGGGGAGGAGGTCCTGCCCCAAGTGGAGGAGTTTAAGTATCTCGGGATCTTGTTCACGAATGAGGGAAAACTGGAGCGTGAGATCGATAGGCGGATAGGTGCAGCGTCCGCAGTGAAGCGGGCGCTGTACCGGTCTGTCGTGGTGAAGAGAGAGCTGAGTCAAAAGGCAAAGCTCTCAATTTACCGATCGATCTACGTTCCCACCCTCATCTATGGTCATGAGCTTTGGGTTATGACCGAAAGAACAAGATCTCGGATACAAGCGGCTGAAATGAGTTTTCTCCGTAGGGTGGCTGGACTCTCCCTTAGAGATAGGGTGAGAAGCTCAGTCATCCGGGAGGGACTCGGAGTAGAGCCGCTGCTTCTCCACATCGAGAGGAGCCAGTTGAGGTGGCTCGGGCATCTGGTTAGGATGCCTCCTGGACGCCTCCCTGGTGAGGTGTTCCGGGCATGTCCCACCGGGAGGAGACCCAGAGGAAGACCCAGGACGCGCTGGAGGGACTATGTTTCTCGGCTGGCCTGGGAACGCCTTGGGATTCCCCCGGAGGAGCTGCTCCAAGTGGCTGGGGAGAGGGAAGTCTGGGCCTCCCTACTTAGGCTGCTACCCCCGCGACCCGACCCCGGATAAGCGGAAGAAGATGGATGGATGGATGGATAAATCACATAACTTCGGAGCGCAGAGACAAGACATGTAGTGGGGGCGGAACATTCCAGACATTCCAGACCTACACTGACAGAAAGAGGAAGTCACGAGCGAATTAAATCATGTCCAACGTTGCTTCGTGAAACTCGTGCTGATTTCTGCTGGTTTGTGTGTTGTTAGACAAGTGCTCTATGGTTTTATTATATTTTTTAAACGTTTTTTTAACATATAATCACAGAATATTGAAGCACTCCGAGCAGACACACAGCAGGGGGCGGAGCAGAACTCAAGTCCAACAGAGAACGGACTGTCTGGCTCCCCCTCAGAGTCATATATGGCTCTGAGGGGAGGGAGCAGAATGCTTTCACCTGCTGGAAATTTTTCTAAGTCCAAGCGGCCTGCAGAAACTACATAGTGAACCTTTAAAGCTCCACTGACATCATCTTTTGACTTTTCAAAAAATGGCACAACATATATAAATATTAAGATTGACCCCTGACCGTTTTTGCTAAAATAATGTTAAATGAATGAAATTTCTCCCCCAAAACAGTTTAAAATTAGCGCCATTTTTTTAACACGATAAATAGGGATTTCGCCGTCGCAGGATGATGACGTCATTTAAAGGAATTTCCCTACTGCGCTGCTTGTAAACAATGGACGAGCTACAAACTCGATCCGTCCAATTTAGCCATTTAAAAGTTAATATTTTAGCGGATTGTCTGCAGAGAAGCCAAAGTTATTTCCAGTAAACAGCAGGTTATAATTTTTTTCAGCTCCTGCTGGTTTTTGGAGACTTTTCACTTCATGAGGTGAGCTCAGCTGCTGTGTGGAGTTACATGCATGTGGACGAGGCAGAAGTAATTCTACAACATGTACATCGTCTCCAGCCTCCACAGCACTGAAATGGTAATATATTAGTTAATGTTCCTAATAATTATTCAACATTAATTAATAGTTTAAAAAATTAGTCCCTTTTAAAATATCTGTTAAATATATTATTCTTTTATTTTATTTTGTTTGTGTTTTCAGGTTTCCAGGTCTCCAGTCCATCACCTGAGGCTCTTCATGTTGAACCACTAGTACAACCCAGACTTTCACATCACAGCAGGTAAGATTGCATCAACGAAAAGAATACTACTCAACAATATTCTTTGATGTAAATCTGTTGATTTTCTGTGGTTCTGATGAGGGAAGTGACAAAGTTGTGAGCAAACTAAGTGCACAAAAGTGCACAAAACAACACGACCACACAGTTCAACCAGCAGACAACAACCTGTCAGTGAGGAAGGGAGACTTTTTTCTGCATGAAATAATAAAACATTTGTGAACAGAAAATTACAACTTTGATTAATTCATGTTTTCACTTATACATGTTTGGACCAAGTAGCCGTGCTACCAATCTATTATTACCTTTTGTGTTTAGAGAAATTCAGCCAGAATAAAATACTTTAATGTCAAATAGATTTTGGATAATCATCTTTGGACTGAAAATGACCTCCATTGATTTATGAACTGGTCTCCAAATACCTGTACTTTCTCTGTTTTGCCCACCACAAAACATGATAAAATAATAGTCTTCTAACTGGGAACCCCACGTCGTCCACCATCAAGGATTTAGGGAAATGTAAAATCGACACAAAAAAAAAAGACTACAAAATGGACAAACAGATCATGCATTTCATCATAAGGAGTCCACTGTCCTGCCACAGAAAGTAAATGTTTATGTTTATTAAATTTGTTCATTTTTTTTTTTACAAAAGAAACAATACAAGACAATCCCATAAATGATAATGTACAAAATATAAAAAAATGAAAGGTAGCAGAAAGAAGAATAAATCTTATTATATCTGCCCCTTTTTTCCAACAATCAGATTAAACAATAATAATCTTCAACCAACAGTACAAAATGACTAACTCTTTCTAATTTTCTAACTAATACAATACACATTACGCTATTTCATATATTTTTTTTAACACATTTGTTTTGATCATTTTCTTAAATGTAAACATTGACTTGGCATTTTTAACTACATTCTCCAAGCCATTCCATAATCTAATTCCCTGGATTGAGGTAGAACGTCCCTTCAAACTAGTTCTGAATTGTGGTTTTACAAACATCTCTGTCCCCTTAAGATTATAACAACTTTGTCTTTTAACAAAATGCATTTGGATATTTAAAGGTAATGCATTATTTTGAGCCCTATACATAACTGATAAAATATTATAGTCTACCAAATCATGGAATGTAAAGAGGTTTTGGTGTGCTTTGTTGGCGTCATTAGGTGATCAGTGTATTTTGTTTATCTTATGAAGACCTTTAAGGTACTCCAATTTAGAAATAAAAATCACATGATCCCTGATAAAACTAGATCAAATCATACCCTGGAAAATAACGATGCAGGCATCTTCATAAATAACAACCCAAAAGCAGAATCCTGTGCAATAGGTTTTCTATTACAACCCAAGCTTGAATAAAGTCTCAGCCAGTGATGCTTTAACGGCACTGAAGTATGAATTGGCAACATGAGGGCCAATTACCAGAGACAACTGGGCACCTGCTGCAACACAACCTGCACTTTCACCGCCAGTACTCCACCAAGCACAGCAGACGCCTCATCAAGGAGCTCTCATGCAGTTTCACAGCTCGTTACAGGCCCTGCACAGTTCTGCCCACTTGTGGTTTGTCTTGTCTTGCCATTTGTCAACTATGAAACCACAAATAGGGACTCGCTCATCTCTACCTCTACACTACAAAAACAAATGGTGTTACAAACACAACAAGGTGAAATCAATTAATTATTTACTAATGTTAGAAAATTTATTGATAATAATTGGATGTGACTAAAATTCAAGTTTAATGTTTTCACCAGCAGCACTGGTGACACTTCAACTGTTTCTCAGCTCAAGATTTTCATATGAATTTCACTTAACCAATTGATGCTTTGGTCATAAATACAGAAACATCAAACTGAAATTTAATAGAACAAATAAAAAGTGATTTTTGGTTTTATTAAAACAATATACAGTTGTCCCTCGTTTATTGTGGGGGTCATGTTCATGACACACCCGCAATAAGTGAAAAACCACAAAGTAGGGATGTTATATTTATTTTACAAAGTAGTATTTATGTATATATTAACAACGTTCTAAATCCTACACACTCTAAAAGAGAACAGCATGTCATGATCTCCGCTCTCTGCCACGCCCATTCTCTGCTGCAATCACACTCATCACCTGTGTCACTCCCAGTCTCCCTCCTTCTGTGTAAATAAACAATTTAAATTTAAATACTCTAATAGTTTATTTTAAATAATCAAGCAAGACCGGAACCGAGCCTTTAGTCCCCCCACCAAGAAATGTTCCGGTGCTCCCTTCAGACCACCGATTCCAGCTAAAACCCTCAGATAAGTTTAGCTTGTTCTTCCTCCATGTAAATGGCCCACATGTATTTTTGACCACAAACTCAGACCCTGTGAGTTCAGCTCTCAGAACAAAGCTCCACATTCTGTAGAGCAGTGGTCCCCAACACTTTTTTTCACCATGGACTGATTTAAAGGTGCTATATGTAACTTTCTGTAGAGCGCAGCACTTAGAAATATTTTCAACAGGGAAAGCATTCTGATCCCTCCCCCTCAGAGCCATATATGGCTCTGCTCCCCCGTGGTCTGCTGAAATTCAAATTCAAGCTCTGTTTTTATTGGCTGATTCAAATTCAAGCTCTGCTTTTATTGGCTGGTTACAAACTCTGTTTTTATTGGCTGGTTAACGGCGGGTCACTTTTGCTTTTTAGAAATGCTTATTTACCACCTGGAGAAGCAAAGGGACAATATTTTTTTATTAAAGTTTTTTTCAGAGATTACTTGTCTAACATCAGTCTTTCAGGAGATAGTGACAGAGTGAAGAAATATGTTAAAATATATTTTTAGAAAAGTTACATATAGCACCTTTAATGTCAGATTATATTTGCACTGGAGTCTGAAGGTCCTATCCCAGAGAATTTTGGATAAAAAAAGATGCCACTTCCTACATTCAATGGTATTTTACAAAGGTTTATTACAGTAGATTAACATGAAACACAAGATGTAAACTCATTGAAATAAATGACTTACTTTTTGAATGAAAATACTGAAATAAATCAACTTTTTCACAATATTATAATGTTATTACCAGCACCTGTATTTCAAATTTACTTTTAATCACTTTGTGTATGATTTATAAGTGTAATAAGTGCAGGATCATTTCTCATTTAATTAGTCAATCCCACACCGGGGTCAGCTGTGCCTCATCCTCCTCCCTGCTCCGCTGCGATTCTCAAATCAGTACACAAAAGCACAGGAACTTATGCATAGTGCAAAACTTTAATTATATTTATGTTTTTTAATAAAATTGTCCATGACTTTGAACTTTTAGGAGCGAAGATTTTTTAAGAGCAGAAGCAGAAATGCGCAGGAACAGCTCTGACGTGAAGTAAAAAAAGTTCAAGACAAAACGTGCTCTGATGTGATATTAGGAAGCTTTGTTTAAAATTATAGTTTTATTTAGTTAATAGTTTTACAGTCACTCTTTGTCAGGACGGTTGAAAAATATGCAGAGTAATCCTTCAAATGCCCAGACATGGCCGCACGCCTGTCTGCTCCGGACCACGCAGCTGAATTACTCCACCCGAACAGGCAATGTAGAACCAATCTGCGCGTGCGTGTAACAGAAACTAAAACGTACGGCTTGTGTATGTTGACCTGCGTCAAGAGTGAGTCAATGACAGATGTGATGGAGAGAATCAGGTGATTTTTCAAAATAAAAGTTTTTCTTTTTTTCTGTGCGGCCAGGTACAAATTGACCCACGGCCCGGTGGTTGGGGACCACTGCTGTAGAACGTTTGTCGGACTTCGGCTCACATATCACATGATCTGTCCAAACCTCCTTTCCTTCTGACGACATCGCAGCTTCACCTTTTCACCTGTGATCGAGCTCTTTGAGTGACAGCTGACCTTCTCCTCATGATAAAACTAAATATTTTAGTTCACTCCGGTTTCTATTTCTGGGTCTCACTCACGGAGAAAGACAGCCGCTCTCTTTTAAATTCGGCTTCTCCATCCAGCGCAGCAGCGTGATATCATGAGGAGAAAGTCAACTGTTTAAAATAATTTATTTAAAATAAACAATCCATGCCAATCATGCAGCTCATCCATCAATCAGCCAGTTGTGTGTCATTTTCAATCTTACTTTGAAAAACTGCCAAAGAGCGAGTCCGCGAAAGTCAAACCGCGGAATAGCAAGGGACTAACTAATGCGACTTTGAAATATAGTACATAATGGCTCTTTCATTACAGCAGGATAGGGTTTATTAAAATGTATGTAATTTCACTTTTCTACTAAAAACACTGCTAACAGATATGCTGTGTCAGTATGCCTATGAATAGGTAAGGCAGCACACGGTCTTTTTAATTTACGTGTAAATTTCAGATTTCCATTTAAAGAGGTGTGGGTACTTTAATTTCCATTTAAAGAGGTGTGGGTACCCCTCCCTGGGCTGCCACCTTACCGTGGTGGAGGGGTTTGAGTGTCCCAATGATCCTAGGAGCTATGCTGTCAGGGGCTTCATGCCCCTAGAAGGGTCACCCAAGGCAGACAGGTCCTAGGTGAGGGACCAGACAAAGTGCAGCCCAAAAACCCCTTATGATGAGTACAATTAATGGATACAATGTTCCCTCGCCCGGACGCGGGTCACCGGGGCCCCACTCTGGAGCCAGGCCCGGAGGTGGGGCACGTTGGCGAGCGCCTGGTGGCCGGGCTTTTACCCATGGAGCTCGGCCGGGCACAGCCCGAAGAGGAGACGTGGGTCCCCCTTCCCATGGGCTCACCACCTATGGGAGGGGCCAAAGGGGTCGGGTGCAATGTGGGATGGGTGGTGGCCGAGGGCGGGGACCCTGGCGGTCTGATCCTCGGCTACAGAAGCTGGCCATTGGGACATGGAATGTCACCTCTCTGGTGGGGAAGGAGCCTGAGCTAGTGTGTGAGGTTGAGAGGTTCCGGCTAGAAATAGTCGGACTCACCTCAACGCATGGCTCTGGCTCTGGAACCAGTTTCCTTGAGAGGGGTTGGACACTCTTCCACTCTGGAGTTGCCCCTGGTGAGAGGCGCCGAGCAGGAGTGGGCATACTTGTTGCCCCCCATCTTGGTGCCTGTACGTTGGGGTTCACCCCGGTGAACGAGAGGGTAGCCTCCCTTCGCCTACGTGTGGGGGGACGGGCTCTGACTGTTGTTTGTGCCTATGCGCCAAACGGCAGCGCAGATTACCCACCCTTTTTGGAGTCCTTGGAGGGGGTATTGGAGAGTGCACCTCCTGGGGACTCCCTTGTTCTACTGGGGGACTTCAACGCTCACGTGGGCAATGACAGTGAGACCTGGAGGGGTGTGGTTGGGAGGAACGGCCCCCCTGATCTGAACCCGAGTGGTGTTCTGTTATTGGACTTCTGTGCTCGTCATGGATTGTCCATAACGAACACCATGTTCAGGCATAAGGGTGTACATATGTGCTCTTGGCACCAGGACACCCTAGGTCGCAGTTCGATGATCGACTTTGTTGTCGTCTCATCTGATCTGCGGCCGCATGTCCTGGACACTCGGGTGAAGAGAGGGGCGGAGCTGTCCACTGACCACTACCTGGTGGTGAGTTGGCTCCGATGGTGGGGGAGGATGCCGGTCAGACCTGGCAGACCCAAACGTATTGTGAGGGTCTGCTGGGAACGTCTGGCAGAGTCTCCCGTAAGACGGAGCTTTAACTCCCACCTCCGGGAGAGCTTTGAACACGTTCCGAGGGAGGCGGGGGACATTGAGTCCGAGTGGGCCATGTTCCGCGCCTCTATTGTCGAGGTAGCTTATCAGAGTTGTGGCCGCAAGGTTGTTGGTGCCTGTCGTGGTGGCAACCCTCGAACCCGGCGGTGAGGGATGCTGTCATGCTGAAGAAGGAGTCCTATTGGGCCTTTTTGGCCTGTGGGACCCCGGAAGCAGCAGATAGGTACCGGCAGTCCAAGCGGCATGCGGCTCGGGTGGTTGCTGAGGCAAAAACTCGGGCGTGGGAGGAGTTCGGAGAGGCCATGGAGAATGACTTCCGTACGGCTTCGAGGCGATTCTGGTCCACCATCCGGCGTCTCAGGGGGGGAAAGCGGTACGCGACCAACACCATTTATGGTGGGGATGGCGTGCTGTTGACCTCAACTCGGGATGTTGTGAGTCGGTGGGCGGAATACTTCGAAGACCTCCTCAATCCTACTGGCACGTCTTCCACTGAGGAAGCGGAGCCTGGGGACTTTGGGTCGGGCTCTCCAATCTCTGGTGCTGAGGTCACCGAGGTGGTTAAAAAGCTCCGCGGTGGCAGGGCTCCGGGGGTGGATGAGATTCGCCCTGAGTTCCTTAGGGCTCTGGATGTTGTGGGGTTGTGTTGGCTTACGCGACTCTGCAATATCGCGTGGACATCGGGGGCAGTTCCCTTGGATTGGCAGACTGGGGTGGTGGTTCCCCTATTCAAAAAGGGGGACCGTAGGGTGTGTTCCAACTATAGGGGGATCACACTCTTAAGCCTCCCTGGTAAGGTCTATTCAGGGGTTCTGGAGAGGAGGGTCCGTCGGATAGTCGAACCTCGGATTCAGGAGGAGCAATGTGGTTTTCGTGCTGGTCGTGGAACACTGGACCAGCTCTACACCCTCAGCAGGGTCCTGGAGGGTGCGTGGGAGTTTGCCCAACCAGTTTACATGTGCTTTGTGGACTTGGAAAAGGCATTCGACCGCGTCCCTCGGGGGGTTCTGTGGGGGGTACTCCGGGAGTATGGGGTACCAGGCCCATTGATATGGGCTGTTAGGTCCCTGTACGACCGGTGTCAGAGCTTGGTCCGCATTGCCGGCAGTAAGTCAGGCTCGTTTCCAGTGAGAGTTGGACTCCGCCAAGGTTGCCCTTTGTCACCGATTCTGTTCATAACTTTTATGGACAGAATTTCTAGGCGCAGCCAAGGTGTTGAGAGGATCCGTTTTGGTGGCCTTAGAATCGCTTCTCTGTTTTTTGCAGATGATGTGGTCCTATTGGCTTCATCAGATCGTGATCTACAGCTTTCGCTGGAGCGGTTTGCAGCCGAGTGTGATGCGGCCGGGATGAGGATCAGTTCCTCCAAATCCGAGGCCATGGTCTTGAGCCGGAAAAGGGTAGCATGCCCTCTCCGGGTCGGGGAGGAGGTCCTGCCCCAAGTGGAGGAGTTTAAGTATCTCGGGGTCTTGTTCACGAATGAGGGAAAACTGGAGCGTGAGATCGATAGGCGGATAGGTGCAGCATCCGCAGTGAAGCGGGCGCTGTACCGGTCTGTCGTGGTGAAGAGAGAGCTGAGTCGAAAGGCAAAGCTCTCAATTTACCGATCGATCTACGTTCCCACCCTCATCTATGGTCATGAGCTTTGGGTTGTGACCGAAAGAACGAGATCTCGGATACAAGCGGCTGAAATGAGTTTTCTCCGCAGGGTGTCTGGACTCTCCCTTAGAGATAGGGTGAGAAGCTCAGTCATCCGGGAGGGACTCGGAGTAGAGCCGCTGCTTCTCCACATCGAGAGGAGCCAGTTGAGGTGGCTCGGGCATCTGGTTAGGATGCCTCCTGGACGCCTCCCTGGTGAGGTGTTCCGGGCATGTCCCACCGGGAGGAGACCCAGAGGAAGACCCAGGACACGCTGGAGGGACTATGTTTCTCGGCTGGCCTGGGAACGCCTTGGGATTCCCCCAGAGGAGCTGCTTCAAGTGGCTGGGGAGAGGGAAGTCTGGGCCTCCCTACTTAGGCTGCTACCCCCGCGACCCGACCCCGGATAAGCGGACGAAAATGGATGGATGGATGGGTACATTGCTGGTTGAAATGTGTCTACTGATCATTTTATTCTTTTCAAAAACATTTAGATTTGAGTGGCACAGAAGGCTCTGGGCCATTATGGAAAATGATTTCTTGTGATACAAAGCACTGATCCCACGGTCACACCCTCATTATTTTTTGCTTGTCCAAGGAAGTCCCGGACACTGGTGAGTGGAAGGAGCAATGACATTCACAACCAGGTGCAATGTTGAAGCTAAGGGGTGGTTAGTGGTGGCGTTGGCCACCATAGTTTCATTTTTGGCCACCCAATCATCTGAGGAACCTTTACTTATAAGCAATTCAAAAGTTAGACAGCATGGTTTCATCAAGTGATAGGCGTGGTTGGTTTGCCTATTTATAATATGGTGGCCATCTAGGATTTTTTTGTGGCAACCCAATTTTTGATTGAGACCTGTTTTTACACCTAGAAGTAGTCACACACCAAAATGGAAATCTATCCATCACTTATTTTTCAAGTTATCATGCTCGCAACTTGCATGCATAGACAAACCTGGGGTATTTTCAATTCCACCTCTTTGCTTGTGACCGAGGAACTAAAACACAGGCTTGGGTATTTGACCAATATTGGACAAATTAAGACTGGTTGGTTCACATCACCAGCCTATGGCCCACATTCATAGTTAAATCATACAACTTTCTGATTTAGCATTTGACCAAACCAAAATCTAGAATAAACTACATTATGCTATAAAAGTATGGTTTTACTGGACTACAGTTCTACTCTACTTACAGCACACAAGTATAATAATGTCTTACTTATGATGACTAGAGACATTTGTCTGTTGGAAAGACGATAAAATGAAAGATCAGTGATGGCTGGACATGGGCAATAGTGACCCCCGTGACCCGTGACCGAAAAAGGAAGAAACGTGTAAAGATAATGGATGGATGGATGGATAGATGGATGAATGGAGTGTCTGAGCATAATTTTTTGAGGTTGGTACAACTCCAAGTCCTTCACTGTCTATTGCATAAGTGTCAAATTCAAGGCAAAATGTGGCCCTCGTTGACATCTTATCTGGCCCCCCAAGATGTTATTTTAAATGTAAAATACTTTTATCACTTTAATTTTTCCAGTAATCTTTGATTATGATGTCAAAAGTGCAACAGAGAATGTCAAATGAGACCAATCAAACTCTTATTGAGGAACCTGCGATCAAGAAAAGAAGTTGGGTATCCAACTTGAGTTAAGGTGGATTCTGAAACCAGCCCTTAGTTTGAAATTTTTTTTAAATTTGGCCTCTTTTGTAAGTGGGTTTGACATCCCTGGTTTGTTGTAAGTCCAACCTGTTCCATCTACTTGCTCATCATATTAACATACACTAAGCATCTGCTCCTTAAACAAACTTGAACTTGAACTTCCACATTGCTCCTCATAGATTTTAAACTTTTATTATTGAATGAGGCTCTACGGTCACATCATAAATTACTGACATAGCAATAGAAAGTGCCTCACCCTTTGTGATACATCTGTGGATAATGATCCTAAAACTGTCCATTGCTGGGTAAAGGTGAGCATGTTGGAGGTATAAAACATATTTGCTAAAGAACACACTAAATTATCCATTCAGCCCTGAAGCCGTGTTCGAAAAAGCCAGATAAAACCACTGCTGGTCACTTGGCGGCAGGAATCATACAGTCCCCTCGAGGACTTGGCAGCCAATCAGAGCATGGCGGGGCTTTCTGCATGGGCCGAGCTCCCACTCACAAGGAGGTGGATAAAAATACCTGAGCATGTCATCCACGGAATAACAACAGGATGAGAGCTGGCTCACAGGAGATGGGCAGATATCCTCTGTAATATCTAAACTGATGAAGAAACAGAATACAAGTGGGCTGAGTCGTATTCACAAAACGAGGAGAGCACATAGGCTCGTAGAAGATAAAGACAAGCAGGAGGTATACTGAATCAAGCATCTTTGGACTTGTTTTTTGGACAGAAGGAGCAGCTGGTACACAGAGCTGAACAGGAGAAAGAGCAGATGGCTTCCCAATTAATTCACTTAAATCTGAATTAACAAATGTTACACAAAAATATATTAATACATTAAAAACTATAAAATACGGAACATTTTTCATTTTTGTGCTTTACAGTAGGGCTGCACAATAGAAAAACTTGTGTTGTCCAATAGGCTTAATATTACAGAGACAATATCAACTGAGACAAGCCCTCACGTGCCTCATTTTGTCTTTAGACATATCTAAACCAGGTGTGGGCCTCAAGACCAGGTAAACCCTGTTGCATTAGTCAAATATATAATAAGAACATGCAGAACATGACTGTGTGGAAAGTATTTGTCTTACATGAACTTAACATCTACATTATGTAGGTTTTTTTTTTATATCCGTAAGGGACAGAAATGAGCGAGGACACAGCAGTCACCGTACTTTCCGCCATATAAGTCACATCAGTCCAAATATAAAGGTAGAAAAAAAACTTAAATCAGTAGCTTCGCCATATAAGTAGCACCTATAATGTGTCACCGCTGACCACAAGGAAATGTGGGCCAGAGTTGTGGCAAAAATTGATTGGCTGCTAAAAGGCGGCCGCGGGAGGGTGCATGGGAGGACTTTAACAAGAATTTTAAAGTTGAACTTTTCCTTAATAAATGCACTTTAATGGTCAAATCAGCTTCATTTTGCTTGGGCGGTGCAGCAAAATTAAGCTCCAGGAGTTCTCGAGCGAGACAAAGGTGGCTTGGTATGGCAAGCCAAGTGTCTGATTAATAGCCACTTTTACCTATTAATGAGACACTTGGCTTGCCATATTGGTTGAGGGCCCTCTAGTGGCTGAAAATGGTAGTGTTCAATATTTTCCATGTCAGAATGGATGAAATCGTCAGATCTCAGCCAAATCTGAGCTGGTCTGAGCAGCCCAGTTCTCACCTCGTTCTACAGGTGTGCAGTGGAGAGCATCCTGTGCTCCAGCATCAACGTGTGGCATGGAGGCTGCACAGTTGAAGAGAGGAAAGCTCTGCAGAGAGTGGTGAAGGCTGCACAGAAGTCTGTTGGAGTCAGTCTCCCCACCATCACAGACATTTACACCTCTAGATGCAGGAAAAGAGCCACCTGTATCATGAAAGACCTCACTCATCCAGCACACTCACTCTTTGCCCCACTCCCCTCAGGACGGAGGTTGAGGAGCATCAAGTGTAGAACCACTAGACTGAGGAACAGCTTCTACCCTGAGGCTGTTAGACTCATGAATAAATAAAAATAAAATTAAAATAAACACTGCAAAATATCACATCATGGTGATGCTGATATGTTTTCTTGTTGCTGTGTTCATCTGTGACCATCTGTGACCATCTGCTCATACAAACTCATGTTCGTGCTGCTGTTTATTCCCACTATATTAGGCTTAGTGTATTACTAGTTGATGTTTTTCTTAGTTAGTTCTCGATGTTATTACTGTTTTTCTCTTTCATTTGTTGTTGGATGTAACTGGGACCTCGTGTACATAATCTCGTTTTCATCTCATGTACCACATGCGGTGCAAATGACAATAAAGACTCTCTGACTCTGACTCTGACTCTGACTCTGAAATATTGGATTATAAATATGGGGAAAAGACGTAATTTAGTCACTTCAGACCACAAGCTGCAGGACTTGTTAATTTGTGCAAAAAGATGTGACTTATAGTCCAAAAAGTACGGTACATTTAGTGCATAATACTCACTTTAGGCACTGGAAAAGAGCATCTGTAGGAGGCATGGAAAGCCAAAAGGATTTGTGTTTTGAAACACCCTCTAGCCTTTCAAAACACTTAAATATTAGGGATGGGCATCTCAGCAAAAACACTCTTAAACCCATGAGGGATTATTTGATTTTTCTTTGACTATTTACTAAGCCTATTACCAAAGTCAACCTAATTCAAGATGTCCCGCCTCAACTAATCTATTTATACAAAGACAAAAATGGCTGTACCCAAGTTATTGATTTATGATTTGAATAAAGGCAACACCACCCAAACACAAATGCAGTGAGAGCAGAATGAGATGTGGGCCAAGATATGACAACATCCTGGGAATATTCATTCATTCAACCTTTATTTATACTTTATTTATTATATAGCATTTATCATTGCCTTGGGAATAAAGGCAGAAGTCTGTTTCAAGCCAGAGGGCTACAGAAACACCAGCATGACTTCTTAATGTTTCCATTGATTTGATTCTCTCAAGGCAAAAGGCCAGCTCCATGAGGAGGAAATGAAAACAGGCCACTTGTTTCTTTTGTAATCTTCCCAATATCCAGGGCCGGATTAACAACCCCAGGGGCCCCTGGGCACCGAAGCTCACAGGGCCCCCTCCCTAACCTAACACCCNAATACAGTAATGTCATATTTTTATTAAATATGATACGTTCGTAGGTCCGGGCCGCCGTAGGTCGATGGAGTCGTAGGTAGGGGGTCACCTGTATAGGTTTTATATAGGTTTAGATATTAATTTTTTTTGCTTTTTGTTTATGAAACATAAAGGTGAGGTGTTCCGGGCATGTCCCACCGGGAGGAGACCCAGAGGAAGACCCAGGACACGCTGGAGGGACTATGTTTCTCGGCTGGCCTGGGAACGCCTTGGGATTCCCCCAGAGGAGCTGCTCCAAGTGGCTGGGGAGAGGGAAGTCTGGGCCTCCCTACTTAGGCTACTACCCCCGCGACCCGACCCCGGATAAGCGGACGAAAATGGATGGATGGATGGATGGTTTATGAAACAAGGTCAGAGGAAGCTGGTTCTGGTTTGGTCGATTGGACCCGGTGTTACACCATATTCTGTGACCTGCAACAGTGTATGCAACACTGCCCCCTACGGTCCCAATATACAGTGGTCACAGAATATGGTGTAACACCGGTTTGCGTAACACCGGTTTGCAACGCGCTCCAAACATGAAGTTGATTCATTTTCTGTTCCATAACTCCGACGTAATGATGTCACTACGAATACTCAAAGTGAAATTAAAAAACTTCACAGACCTGGACCCAGAACCTCTGAAAGGGTGGACAAAACCAGAATGCGTGAATATAATCATCAGGTATATTGCCTGTGCACTGTGAGCAGTTGTTAGATGATGTAAATCCCATCTTAAACATTCGTTGACCTGTATAATGTACTCTATAGAGAACTTTATACTGTATTAATTGTAAATTGGTGATTCTAGTCATTTTAAATGTTTTTAAACTTATTTGAGACCAGGAGTTTTGGTCAAAATTGACTGATAAATCTGTCTCCCATTTTGCAACAGGTAGCGTTATGGAGTCATCGATTCTAGACAATTTCTTGTATATTTTAGATAATAATTTGGGGGGTTTAAGATGAATGAACTCTAACACACATATTGGTGTTTCTAACAATGTTTTATTAAGCTTAAATTTCTTTTTTACAATAGACTTAATTTGTTGACATTCTAATAAGTATTTATTGTCAATGTCATATTGTATTATTAATTCATTAAATGGAATAAAGTCTACACCATCAAATATGTGTTTCAGACGTTCAATTCCTTTAACTCGCCAACCTGGGAAATTTAACATATTATTTTCTTGCTGTATGTCAGGATTGTTCCAGAGAGGCGTATGTCTGCATGGGATTAGTGAAGACTTTGTCATTTTCAGATAGTCCCACCATGCTGTCAGAGATGAGCTAATACTGATACTTTTAAAGCAATTATGCTTTTTTATATTTGTGCTAATATATGGTAGATCTGAAATCCTAATATTATTACATAAAGTTTGTTCTATGTCTATCCAAGTTACATCTAGTGCATTTGGATTTAACCACTTTGAGATATATTGTAACCTATTGGCTAAATAGTAGTGATAGAAGTTGGGAAGTTCTAATCATCCGGTATCTTTAGATTTCTGTAGTGTTTTTGAGCTAATACGTGGAGTTTTGTTTTTCCAAAGGAATTTAGATATGAAAGAGTCCAGGGACTTAAACCATTCATTTGAAGGTTTATTTGGAATCATTGAGAATAACTAATTTATTCTCGGCAGGACCATCATTTTTACTGAGGCAACTCTTCCCATAAGTGATATGGGTAGAGATTTCCATTTAGTAAGATCGTCTTCAATTTTCTTTAAAAGTGGTATATGATTTAATTTTATTAAGTCTTCCAATCTAGGAGAAATGTTAATACCCAAATATGTAATGTTACCTGATTGTAGTCTTTCATTGAAAGAAGTATTAAACACACAATTTATTGGAAGAGCTGTAGATTTTGACCAATTTATAGAATAATCAGAAACTTTTGAGAATGAGTTTGTAGCGGCTAAAATCCTATATTTTAGGCTACAGGTTGTTATAGGAGGCGTTGGTCTTACGTGCGCTCAATTCAAATTCATAATGCCGATCCTCAGTTTGATTTATAATAAAATCATTTATTATCCAAGCAAGTCCATTGTCTTACTGTTTCTGTTTATATCCAGTCCACATAAATTCGACATCAATCCTTATTTCAAGCACAGTAGAAAACTGTTTGCCTCTTCCCATCAACAACACCTGAACAGATTCACACCTGCTCTTAAGTAGCCCATCCCCACTCAGACACTCAGAACTCAAAATGAAATACGCCCCCTGATGGCGATAAACACAGGAAGGATAAATGGCTCCTACACACCAGCCCCTAATTGCGTGTGACAGAAGACATAGCAATTATCAAACTTAAATTAAAAGAGCCACAAATAAACATATATCCACATATAAATACATGTATACATAAGAGGCAATTCAGGTTTACACATTCATCATTCTATCAGTTTGTAGCTTCACATAATAGGCAAATTTTTGTTACAGGTCTTTCAATAATGTTTGTTTTTGTTTTAAGATGCACTACTCGCACCAGACCCTTTTTATCTGGAAAAGTTTTAATAACTTCCCAATATCCACGACCCTCGAGGTGTTGTGGAGTCCATAACTACCACCACATCTCCAGGAATGAAGCACCTTTTTTTCTTTATCCATTTTTGTCGTTCTTGTAATAATGGTAGATATTATCGAACCCAACGTTTCCAAAGAAGATCTGAAATTTATTGGATTTGTTTCCCATTATTAATGGCGTTAGTCATGAAGTTTGTGTACTCTTTATGGAAACCTTTATTCCTTTTAAATTTCCCTTTCAAACCATGCGCTGCAAAGCAACAGAAATGTTGTTTGGCATAAATAGTTCTTTCCCTTTGAAAGGCAGTTTCAGTTTGTAATGTCCATTCTGTAGCTGTGCAGAGCGATCCATTATATCCAAGAATTTTTGTTCCTCTCTTGACATTTCCTCTTGTTCTGTAAAGGACTTCTCATTAAAGTCATAGTTGTATTGGCTGGTCAGAAGCTCCTCAATTTTATCAACTGTAGTTCTGTTGACATGAACTGAAGTGTAGCCATCCTTGTAACCTTCTGCTGAAGCATTTACAACCCATCCTAGGAGGCTTTTGATTGCATAGGGCCCTTCACCCTGACTATTAACCACCTCCCAAGGTTCCATTAGTTTAGATACATTTGTGCCGACTAATAGGTCTACACCAGAATGTATGCGTGGAAAATTAATGTCCTTCAAGTACGACCATTTTGACAGCTCCTCCTCACTGATGATGTTGTCGGTGGAGACTGGCATTTCCTTTTGTGTAAACACAATGGGAAGCTGATAGAAATGGCTTCCATTTATTTCTGAAATCTCCAGCCCTTTGATTATAGAGGTTGTCATTGTTTTACTATGACCCATTGTCCGGAGATGAATCTGAGGGCCTGTTTACACGGCGCGTATTTTGAGTGTAACCGCTACTTTCTCTTTGCGACTTTGCTTATCGCCTACACGACGCTGCTGGCCCCCCTCGATGACTCCGATACTTTTCTGACCCTGCTCTCAAGGTGGAAGTTTTTCGCTGACCCCCCGTTGATAATGTAAACATCTCCCGTGGAGCTTTTATTTGAACACATGCACGCAGCACGCACGCGCAGACAGCCGGCATTTTAACAATGGCGGTGGACTGGACAGTGGACACACGCACCACTTTCTGAACTATAGCTGATGGAATATATTTTGATTCTCATATTTAATTATTCTACACCTTACCTGCATCTGTGTTGGAAGAGAGCCAGCTGCCTGGATCCAGTTGTCTGTTAACGAGGCAGTCGGACATTTCACGTGTCACGCTGCACTATAACATACTAAATGTGCTATATATTAACAGTTTAACAATAATAAACAGTATTTATGTTAGCGTGGGAGATATTTAAATTTATCTGAGCTAAATGAAGCTATCTGGACTCGTTACGTCATGCCTAACATGCTGCTGAAAATGAAGACACCAGGTTGATTTTTAATTTATTTATTTATTCAACACCACAAACTCATGTCACAAACACTGAGAATTAAATTGAACACTTTTAAAAACACGTTAACCGAACTTTAATGAACTGGACTCTGTTGTTTTCATCCCACTGGACCCACATCCGAACCGCCGGTCCGCTTCGTGGAACAGCTTCGACCTCGCAGGAAAAAAATAAAAATAAAACCTCAGTTGGTTGTTCTGTGATCGAACTAAACACAAGGAAAGATTATTAAGAACATTGTTTACCTTGTAGCGCTGCTGTAAATCAGCTGATTCTCACGGACTAAAGTCAGACATGTTGACTCGGTTCCGGTCCAGTCAGCAACTGGTGCGCAGATGAAGCGGCCCCACTTGGTGTCAAATCTGTTGACTCTTATCCAAATTCCAGCTTTACCTTGTTGTTAACTTGTTGACAACAACTTGTAGTAGCTGAACTTTTAGCCAGAGAGGAAAACAGGCTGCCTCGTGTGCTCTGTTTACCCCAGGCTGCACACATGCGCAGTGGTGAAGGTTCCAAAAATCACAGCGCCATCTAATGGCCCAGCATGGTAACTACAGTAAATTCATGAGTACGGGGGGTGGGGGGAGAGAGTCGTATCCACAGAATTCGCCCATGTCAACGCAAAACTTTCAACCTAATTAACATACCCAAAAGTTGCGTTTCCCCCACACAGTGTCCGTGTAAACAGTGCCTGAGCCTTTCGACCTTGAATGTTGAGTTCATTAAGAAGTCTTTCAGAGCAGAATGTATCAATGCTCCCTGGATCCAGAAAGGCGTATGTTTGAATGATCTTAGTTCCCTTTGAACTTTTCACTTTCACAGGCAGAATGGGAAGAATCCCTTTATGGTGGCCAGCCCCAGTATGACCACAAGTAGAGGAGGTTTTACAGCCCTTTGCTGCTTGATCCAACTCTTTCTGATGGTTTTCTTTCCTTCTGTCCAATGTGCAAAATGCTGGGATGCCTTTGGTTACAGTGTTTACAAGTGATGCGTTTTTCACAATTTTTGCTTAAATGTCCTGTATCCAAGCAACCAAAACATAAACCTTTGTCTTTTAGAAAGTCCAGCTTTTCCCTGTGTGACCTCTTTCCTAATTGTCGACATTGTTCCAATACATGCCCATCCTGTGTACAATACAAACAGGATAAATAATTTGATTTGTCAACAACAGTTAATTCATTTTTGCGAGAAGGCATGTTACAGCCATCATTAACAGAAACATTGGTGACAAAGCTGTTTCTTTTAAACTGTGACTTTATTTGAGGTTTGCTAGGTCTTACGATTCCCCTGACAGGTTGTAAATCCTGTATGTCTCCAAAAACCGGATCTGAGATGATCTTATTAATGTTTATTAATGTTTATTAAATTTGTTCATTTTTTTTACAAAAGAAATACAATACAAGACAATCCCATCAACGACACGTACACAATGTAAAAAAATGAAAGGTAGCAGAAAGAAGAATAAATCTTATTATATCTGCCCCTTTTTTCAAACAATCAGATTAAACAATAATAATCTTTCACCAGCAGTACAAAATGACTAACTCTTTCTAATTTTCTAATACTAATACATAACTAATAATTGATACAATACACATTATGCTAATTCATATATATTTTTTCAACAAATTCCTTTTGATCATTTTCTTAAATGTAAACAGTGACTTGGCATTTTTAACTACATTCTCCAAGCCATTCCATAATCTAATTCCCTGGATTGAGGTAGAACGTCCCTTCAAGCTAGTTCTGAATTGTGGTTTTACAAACATCTCTGTCCCCTTAAGATTATAACAACTTTGTCTTTTAACAAAATTCATTTGGATATTTAAAGGTAAATCGTTATTTTGAGCCCTATACATAATTGATAAAATATTATAATCAACCAAATCATGGAATTTCAATAATTTCAGTTGATAAAATAATGTACTGGATGGATGACAGTAATGTTTTCTAGTGATAATTCTTACAGCTCTTTTCTGTAATACAAAAATAGGCTTTGTGATTGTTTTACACGCTTTCCCCCAAACATCAATACAATAGATTAAGTGTGGAACAATGATTGTGTTATACAACAAATACAGAGCTTTATCATTCAATAGGTCTCTGACCTTGTATAGTACTGCAATCCATCCATCCATCCATTTTCTTCCGCTTATCCGGGGTCGGGTCGCGGGGGTAGCAGCCTAAGTAGGGAGGCCCAGACTTCCCTCTCCCCAGCCACTTGGAGCAGCTCCTCTGGGGGAATCCCAAGGCGTTCCCAGGCCAGCCGAGAAACATAGTCCCTCCAGCGTATCCTGGGTCTTCCTCTGGGTCTCCTCCCGGTGGGACATGCCCGGAACACCTCACCAGGGAGGCGTCCAGGAGGCATCCTAACCAGATGCCCGAGCCACCTCAACTGGCTCCTCTCGATGTGGAGAAGCAGCGGCTCTACTCCGAGTCCCTCCCGGATGACTGAGCTTCTCACCCTATCTCTAAGGGAGAGTCCAGCCACCCTGCGGAGAAAACTCATTTCAGCCGCTTGTATCCGAGATCTTGTTCTTTCGGTCATAACCCAAAGCTCATGACCATAGATGAGGGTGGGAACGTAGATCGATCGGTAAATTGAGAGCTTTGCCTTTTGACTCAGCTCTCTCTTCACCACGACAGACCGGTACAGCGCCCGCTTCACTGCGGACGCTGCACCTATCCGCCTATCGATCTCACGCTCCAGTTTTCCCTCATTCGTGAACAAGATCCCGAGATACTTAAACTCCTCCACTTGGGTCAGGACCTCCTCCCCGACCCGGAGAGGGCACGCTACCCTTTTCCGGCTCAAGACCATGGCCTCGGATTTGGAGGAACTGATCCTCATCCCGGCCGCATCACATTCAGCTGCAAACCGCTCCAGCGAAAGCTGTAGATCACGAGCTGATGAAGCCAATAGGACCACATCATCTGCAAAAAACAGAGAAGCGATTCTAAGGCCACCAAAACGGATCCTCTCAACACCTTGGCTGCGCCTAGAAATTCTGTCCATAAAAGTTATAAACAGAATCGGTGACAAAGGGCAACCTTGGCGGAGTCCAACTCTCACCGGAAACGAGCCTGACTTACTGCCGGCAATGCGGACCAAGCTCTGACACCGGTCGTACAGGGACCTAACAGCCCATATCAATGGGCCTGGTACCCCATACTCCCGGAGTACCCGCCACAGAACCCCCCGAGGGACGCGGTCGAATGCCTTTTCCAAGTCTACAAAGCACATGTAAACTGGTTGGGCAAACTCCCACGCACCCTCCAGGACCCTGTTGAGGGTGTAGAGCTGGTCTAGTGTTCCACGACCAGGACGAAAACCACACTGCTCCTCCTGAATCCGAGGTTCGACTATCCGACGGACCCTCCTCTCCAGAACCCCTGAATAGACCTTACCAGGGAGGCTTAAGAGTGTGATCCCTCTATAGTTGGAACACACCCTACGGTCCCCCTTTTTGAATAGGGGAACCACCACCCCAGTCTGCCAATCCAAGGGAACTGCCCCCGATGTCCACGCGATATTGCAGAGTCGCGTAAGCCAACACAACCCCACAACATCCAGAGCCCTAAGGAACTCAGGACGAATCTCATCCACCCCCGGAGCCTTGCCACCGCGGAGCTTTTTAACCACCTCGGCGACCTCAGCACCAGAGATTGGAGAGCCCGACCCAAAGTCCCCAGGCTCCGCTTCCTCAGTGGAAGACGTAGTAGTACTGCAATCGATTTAGCTATTTTTATTCTTACAGAATTTATGTGTTGTTTCCATGTCAGTTTGTCATCAATGATGACACCCAAAAACTTCACCTCACTCACTCTACAAATCTCAACACCCTCAATTTTGAGTGGAACGTCAACAGTTTTCTTTTTAATACTGAATATCATGTAATTAGTTTTTTCTAGATTTAATGATAATATTGAAGCCAGCCACTAGGGAGCACAAGCCAGTGTATCTCTTGTGCCGGTCCCAAGCCCGGGTAAATGGTGAGGGTTGTGTCAGGAATGGCATCCGACGTAAAACACTTGCCAAAACCATAATGCGAGTTCATCAAAGTGAAACCATACCGGATCGGTCGAGGCCCGGGTTAACAACGTCCGCCACCGGTGCTGTTGACAAACAGGGTGCCGGCGGAAATTGTACTACTGTTAGTCGAAGACGCCGAGGAGGAAAACGTGTCAGGAGACAGAGGGAGAGGAGGAAAGTGAAGAATGTAGGACTGAGGGTTGCAACTCTAAATGTGGGGACAATGACAGGCAAAGGTAGAGAGCTGGCTGACATGATGCAGAGAAGAAAGGTAGATGTTTTATGTGTCCAAGAGACCAAGTGGAAGGGCAGCAAGGCTCGCAGTATTGGAGCAGGGTTCAAACTGTTTTACCATGGTGTGGATAGAAAGAGAAATGGAGTAGGGGTGGTCCTGAAGGAGGAGTTGGCAAAGAATGTAGTAGAGGTGAAGAGAGTGTCAGATAGGGTGATGTGTCTAAAGGTAGAAGTAGAAGGTCTGATGCTAAACATAGTAAGTGGTTATGCTCCACAGGTTGGATGTGATGGGGAGGAGAAAGATACATTTTGGAAAGATTTGGATGAAGTGA
>JBBPBX010040426.1:0-29379 GCA_038048925.1 Garcialebias charrua
TATCTGTTGACTTCAACGTGATCTCGTACCTCACCGACTCCCACAAATGGGAAGAGTCCTTGGAAGAATTTCTCTCCTCCATTCCAGATCCTAAATTCCCATGGAACACCGGTGGCAGTGGTAAGCCCTCCCCATCTTTTTACCTCAGGCATTGGGGACCGTCTTGTCCGGTGGGCTGAGGGTATCAGCGCTTTCCTCAGTACGAACATTGGGTTGGATAGGGGGACCAAAGCACAAAGGCCCCCCCAATCAGGTGGTAGTGCAGTGTAGGCTCTGTGACCACACAAAAAATACCAGTCAGTTAATACACGAGAGCCTTTGTCACCTGGTACTGACAAGCTGCAGTGGGTGATCTTCTGACGTCCTCTCGTTTGCAGGCTGACATTGAAGGTTCTTTGTTCAAGGAGTTGCGTGCAGTCTGTGACATCTTCAAACTTTGAACAGTTGGCCTTTGCATATGGCCGCCCTGCTCTGCAGAAAACACAGTGGATGTAGTTCGGTGCATTCTTTTTTCTTGTTATATCACAGAAGGAATACACTTTGTCACATAAGTTCCAGGGTACCAGGCCCACTGGAGTGGTTCCGTTGTTGTAAACACAGTATCCCAGAGCTCCAACTGACAAATGGGACACCGTGATCAGTTCAGGTAGTTTTATCGACATCTGGGGTAGGGGCATCACGTCTGAGGTGATACTGCAGTTTGAAGCAAAGTCGTATCCCATAGAAGCCATGGCCAAACGTCTGTCTAGGTCTGTGTGGGTGTTCTTTACCTCGTTGGACAGTGGCACTGAGTAGTCTCGCTTAGCCCAGCTGCCTGTTCCTGCGTGGGTGCTCAGACCATACAGACACGCTTGTTGAGCTGTGGACACGGCTGCTGGTCGGAGGCCTGAGTTTTGGGTGGCATAAGGCAGATGGGCACAGACATAACAGTTAGTAGCTTCACCTTCATAGGCTGTTTTGTTCATTAGTTGCCACCACAAGTTAGTGCTGTAGTCATGTGGGTGTTCTGAATCAGCTTTCAGCAGGTTGTTGAGGTCACTATTGGCTATGTGCCATGCTGCAGTCACAATGCAGTAGAGAGTCCACCTGGCATGTGGAGCCCCCATTGCTGCTCAGCTTACAGAATTACTGATCTCAAAATAGTCCTAACAGAACAGGGTCGTTGGTTTCTTCACTGGGTTTGAGATGACGCACTCTAAATTGCCGCGCCCCCTTTGTAGCCAGACATCCACCACTGTTCTAATGACCTAAGAGTCCAGTACCTTATGCAGCTTGCAGTGACTGAGATGGATCCAGGAAGATCTTTCGGCGATTTTGACAGCAGTTGGTGTACTCAACAGTACTTGATACGGTCCTTCCCAACGTGGACACGCCCAAGATTTTCGTTTGACCACTCGGATGAAGACCCAGTCACCCGGTGTCACTGCTGTCGTTTCTTCCTGGGGAAACAGAGAATCAGAAGGCAGTAAAATTGTCTTTGACACTTTCTTTTCTTTAAGTGTCTTTATCATGTAATCTGCTAAAGTCTGTTCCTCATCTGCTTTTTGCAGATCTGGTGATAAAAGAGGCATTCTGTATGGTCTGCCATGAATTATCTCAAAAGGGGTCAGACCATTAGTTGTTGGAGTGATTCTCATATACAATTTCACAATGTCTAGGTACTCTGGCCATGGACGTTTTGTGGTTTCCATGGTTTTTGATTTTGATGGGGTTTTGATTTTGATGATTTTGAGATTTTGGTAGAACTGGTTTATTATTTATATGATATAAACCGCATTTCGAGCCTCCCACATCTGTTTTTCCTGTTTTGGTGCAGCTTTCTGCATATCCAAAAGAACTGATTTATTAATCATGTCTTCATTCAGTGAGCTCATCAAAAAACATGAGCCATAAATTCCCTTAGCAGCTTCTTTAGCTACAAAATCAGCAAATCTGTTACCATTTGAAACAAAGTCTGTGTTTCTGGTGTGAGCAGTGCATTTGCAAACAGAAATGTTGTTTGGTTTGTGGATGGAATTTAAAAGTTCTGTCAAAAGTTTTGCATGTGTCACAGGTTTCCCACTAGATGTCAACATACCCCTGTTTTCCCATTGCTTGGCAAAGTAAAACAGAGTTGAGAGGGCGTACTGGCTGTCCGTGTAAACAGTAACACTTTGTCTTTCAGCCAGCTGGCATGCGCGTGTGAGTGCAATTATTTCTGCAGCCTGAGCTGAGTGATGGTGGGACAGCTGCTTTGCTTCTATGATAACGTCAGGGAGCTGGACAATTGCATAACCAGTCTGAGTTTTTCCAGTGTCAGTCCTGAAACATGATCCGTCCACAAACCAAACTAACCCGTCAGTCAGAGGTGTGTCAGTTAAATCAGATCTGGGCAAATGAACCTGTTCAGTGATTTCTAAACAGCTGTGAGGTGTTCCGTCATCTGGGAGTGGAAGAAATGTTGCTGGGTTTAAGACATTACAACGTTTGATGTTTATGTGGCTCTGTGATAACAAAAGTGCGGTGTAGGAGAGGTGGCGTGCTGGGGACAGGATGTTCATTTTGCTCTGCAGCAACAACACGTCCACGGCATGTGGTACAAGGAGGTCTGTCTCATGAAACAAGATCAGGTCAGCTGTTATCTGCACAGCCATTGCAGCAGCACAAACTGCTTGAACGCACGGTGGTAAAGCTAATGCCACAGAGTCTAATTTCTTTGAGTAAAAACCAAGAGGTTTCATTTTGTCTCCATGCTTTTGCAGAAGAACTGATGTCATAAAGCTGTTTCTACAATCAACAGTCAGTGTAAAACGTTTTGAATAGTCAGGCAGAGTCAAAGAAGTTGTTTGAATGAGTTTCTGCTTCAATGTTAAGAAGGCTTGCTTCGTGGGCTCAGTCCAAGTGATTTTGTCTGTCAAGGTCATAGGAGTGTCATAGATCAAACAGAGCAAAGGTTGTGTCAGCTCGGCGTAATGTGGGATATAATATCTACAAAAATTACTGAGACCAAGAAAACTCATCATTTGTTTTTTTTGTTTCAGGCCTCGGTGCGTCAGCAATGGCCTGTTTTCTTTTCTGCTGTATCTGTTTTCCATCAGCTGATAGTGTATGTCCCAAATAACTGATTTCAGTCTGTACCCACTGTATCTTAGATCTGCGTGAACGTGAGCGTGTACCAGAACTGTGAGTCAGTGTGAATGGGTACGTTGAAGAATGCATTACTGAGATCAATCACTGTAAAATATTTGTTGTCTGGATTTAAAGAGTTCAGCAGAGTGTGGGGGTCTGGAACGTTTGGGGCGATTGATTGTATCACCTCGTTCACAGCTCTCAGATCCTGGACAAGTCTCCAATCCTCCCTGTTGGCCTTTTGAACAGGAAAAATAGGAGTATTCAGGATTCAGGACACTTTCTAATTACACCTGCTTATGTGGGGGATTGTGGGATTGTGTCCAGTTTGTAAAAATGTTTTTGTTTTTCAGGCAGGAGAACTGTTGCACCAGCGAGAGAGTTTTGTGATGGTTTCGGACCAGGAATGCTGGTTTTCAAAACTGTCTTGCACGCACCTGTATCACACAAAAAATCAACAGGGGTCGTGTTCACCCGCAACGTCACATAAGGCTTCTCCTTCAGTGAGCTCAATAAGTTCCATGCTGAGCATATGTTTACTAACTCTTGACCTTTGGAAAAGTCAGAGCTGGCTGCACTTTCATCTAGTCATGCACTGAAACCTCTGTTTTGACGGTGCGGTGGAGCAGCTGATAAATCTCCATTAAACCCCCCGTTTTGAGGGTGGTTTGGAGCACCTGAGAAATTTTTATTAAACCCTCTGTTTTGATAGTGACTAGGAGCAGCTTGAAACTGCCCTCTGTGAGCGCCCCTTCCCCTCCCTTGGGAGTTTTTGTAACATTCTCGTGAGAAATGACCTAATTTCCCGCACGAAAAGCAGCTTCCCGGATGTGGCTGCCTGAATGTGTTAAAACCATTTTGTCTTGGCCTCATGCGACCTCGTCTGTTAATTCTTCTTGAAAGGCCGCTGTAAAATACGTCTGAGTCATTACTAAGGAACACATTCGACTTGTTATCAGCGTTATTTCCGGCTTTTCTGTTTTTTATAATTTTTTCTGCGTGACGCGCCCACTGCATTAAGACCGTCACGGAGCATGTGTCGACCTCTATCAGATGTTTTCTCACCCAGTTTCCGATCTCAGGAAGAAAAGATTGTAACAGGCCATTTTTCAGCTGTTGTTGAAAAGCTGAGTCATCATTTTCGGCTGGAATAATACCGCAGTGAACTTTGAATTCCTTCTCATATCTGATTTTAAAGTCAGTCACCTCCTCATCAGGTTTCTGTTTCACGGCTGAGAGGGCTGCATAATCAGCACGTCTTTTAAAGGCCTCTCTCACACGTGCACAAAGAGCTGACCACTGTGCTAAATAGCCACCTGTTAACTGTTGGTTTGTTTGAGGATAAGGGTACGGATTGTTGTCATTATCTCTGCCTGTGTAATCACCCCGCACTCTGGCCCAGTTCTTTCCCAACGACAATTTAGCCGCTTCCCCCGTTTCATGGCCATTTAGATGATAAGAATGTATGATCCCTAGCATATCCGTGATCCATGCCTCTGGATCCTCAGCCACATTTATGACGCCCTCAGCTGCAACCATGAATTTAGTATCTTTGGTGTCTGTGTTTGGAGTTGATCTACTTATATAATTTCCCATTATTGCTAGGTATGACAAACACTTTGTGTACTTATTAATATACGTGCGCAAATTAATTTTAAAACTGGAAATGTTTAGATCCAATGAGGCCACTTACACTTAATTTTCAAATAGGAGTCCTTGAAAACAAACCAGAGAATGTGGTTGTGTTTCTTATACTCCTCAAACACTCACGTCAAACAAACCTCGTCTCATACATACACATGTACAGAGATTCACATGTAAAACATGAGCTGGTTCTCCTTACATACCACACACAGGTACCAAATTCACACAAGCGCTTAAAAGAAACAAAGGTACTATGCTTATTCACTCCCAAAAGACAGGCCACAGTAAAACAAAACAATCACACAGAGAAGTAGACTTGGCGAAGGTTAAGCACGGGTGGGGGCCAGAGAAGGCCCACAGAAAACAGATAAGAGATGTTCAGAGGGGCGCCGAGTGTGCCCACACACACACACACACACACACTCACACACACACAGGAGCCTGGAGCAGGAAGCACACAACAGAGGAGAGTGGGAGAGAGAAAAAGTCAGAGTTGCAGGAACGTTCACAAACGTACAAAAGAAGGACTAAAAATGTCAGATTTTTTAAACAAATACACGACGCGATATAAAAAGATAAACGCCTTATTATCCCTTCTCGTCCAGCTGGGCCTTCAGTGTCCAATATAAAGTCTGGCGGTCAGCTTCACAAACGTACAGTATGATCTCAGCGTATTTTGACCGCCCTCGCTTTAATATCAAAAGATCTCGGTTCTGTCAACTAGCGACGTGCGCAAAAGTTCGCCTAGTTTTCGAAAAACAGAACCTCACTCCAAATTTCAAGGCCAAGCATCGAGACAGTTCAAACCATATTCATACGACGTATCAGCAAAAATAATAAATAAAAAAAATCTGTTACTCACGTCTCGTTAGTCTGTGTGTTGTGATAGGGATGTCCGTCAAGCCGTTCCTGATGATTTCAAAGGACCTAAAACGCTGGCCAGGTGAGGCAACCCCCCCCCCCGGGCTTTGTCGCAGGCCGTGCACGGGCTTCTGTGCAGCGTGTCCTGTTTGACGTTCACCAGGAGCGGATATGAGGAAACACCCGGGTAGTTTCGGCACCAATAATGTTGGGGATTTTAAACCCCTGTTACCTTAATAAAAACCACACAAGATAAACAAGAGAAATGAGTTAGACAGAATCATGGAAACTTTGCAAAGGGGATTAGGCTTTTTAATGTACTTCTGAAACTTGGTTGGTCTCATGAACACATTCTTGCACAAATCCGAATTGTGCAGCAATCACAAACCATTTATACAAGTAGGAGGAGGAGTTGACAAGTTACACAAATCTCTGACAACATACAGATAGATAAACTGCAGTCAGGGTTCTGCATGAGGCAGGAACATCTAATCAAAACATTGTACCATGAACAAACAAAGAAGTTTGTCTGTTCTTCCTCAAGGACCAACACTGTTTGTATCTCAAATTAATTGTTTGAATGTGAACAGAGAACATTATATTAAAGTGAGCTGGGTAAGAATTATTGTTCAGAGTAATTAGTTTTAGATGATAAATGTTGAACATCTCCATCAGTTCCTGTCCCTGCTGCCTGACAACTGTTAAGTCTCATGAAAGTCAGTATGCTCCGAGTCACATTACGAATGTAATGAGAGTTTGAGGTGAACTGTTGTCCTCAGACCTCAGAGACACCCCACCACCTCTATGGTCTTTTGCCTGCTGGGTTGGAGAATCCTAATCCTCTGTGTATTTTCATTTGACTTCATGTTGTCATCTGTGTTCACAACAGCACACGTTTAAATCAGTCAGTCACATGACTTCCTGTTGTTTTTTATTTACAAACAGAAATATGAAGTACCGGTTCATTGTTTCAGTTCATTCAACTTTATCAACGACGTGAGCTGAGATCTCGAGGTCAGGGGTGGAGATCTGCTTCAGTTCAGTACTTTAACTCTAGATTTGATTTTATACCAGTAATGTTCCTCAAACGGGACTGCATTGGTGTAAAAACAGATGGAGAGGACTTTCTTTTTCAACGTGTTCAGTTTGTTAGTCTGCCACTGATTAGTCATCAGTTTCTGATGGCTCTTTCTTCTTCTTGGTGTGTGCGTTAACCTGTGGTTAAAGAATGTCAGAGCTGCTGTTAAATGAATTAAATGACTCAGGTTCGGGTTTGTGTTTCATCTGAAACTAAAGGAGTCACTAGGGCCCCTGGCCCCGGGCCCCCTCCTTCCCTTCACTGTTTATGTTTGTTTCTGTCTGTATTTGCATGTGAAATGTTGGGAATGCACCGTCAGCCCACATTGTTTCTCAGAAAGCCCGTCACACGCAGACATTCAGGAGATTCTGTCTCTGTCATGGTACTCGACTCCCACTCGTCCTCCTCCTCCATCTCTAATCGGTTTCTTGTCTCTGCAGCCGCCACTGCTCAGCGAAGGAGCCGCCAACCGCAAGTTCAAGTGCAACGAGTGTGGAAAAGCTTTCAAGTACAAACACCACCTAAAGGAGCATCTTCGTATTCACAGCGGTGAGGGGAGCAACGTTTCTGCACTGGTCCTTGTTTCGGTTTTCATCATTCTGTTAAAACAACATGTCAGACTGAACACAAGCTGAAATCAACTTTAGTATAAAGAAAAGTCAGAAAGCGCAAAGGGAGCAGGAACCTCAGCTGATTCACTGGTTTCTTCTCTTAGATTATAAATCAATGTACAGGTGGTCCCCGACTTACGACGGAGTTCCGTTCCTACGCCCATTCGTAAGTCGGAAAATACGTCAGAACGGCCCCTCATACGTCCAAACGGCCCCTCATACATACAGCACTGTATTTTTAACAAGCACTTCGCCTATCCTAACACATTATCCATCATAATTATCAAAAAACACATACATTCAAAGCCATAATGAAGGGGAGAAAAAAAAGGGTTAATTCCTTACTGGGAGCTGGTGAGCTTCCTGCAGCTTCATAGCGTTTACAGCAACGTCTGTTAGCATGTTAGCGCGTTGCTCAGCTGTCCCTCCGCTCAAAACAATAAGGTCTCCTGTATTTCCACGTGCGGTCCAGCAGTCCAGAGTTAGCAAATTAGCCTCTCCTGACCTCCTCCTCTGCTCCGTTCAGCCTGAGGTTGTGTTATATGTGTATGTGTGTGTAAGTGCATATGTATGAATCTGTACACACTTATTGACTGCAAAACTAATTGCCCCTCGGGGATAATAAAGAAACTTGAACTTGAGGTCTCAAGTTTCTAGCACGCTCCCCCCTCCCTCCCTCCTGTAAGTTTTGTTTTTCCTGTAAGTTTCGTTTCGGTACCGTATTTTCTGGTGTAAAGGGGCATAAACCACATAACTTGAAGCAATGCTTTTCAATGGGAGGCGTTCGTAAAGTCGAATCATCGTAAGTCGAGACCGTCGTAACCCGGGGACTACCTGTATATGTCTCTTGAACGTTTTCATGAAAATCTAATAGTTAGATATTTCTAGATACAAAGGAGAGGAGGCAGCTTTGATCCCCTGACTCTGATGAGAATGTGGAACATGACAGAAAAATTTTTGTTGTTGTTTTGAGAAACCTAAATTAAGAAATTGTATTTTTCATTTCAGTCAAATATGTACTTTTGAACTTGAAGATAAAGTGTCAGAGACCCATCCAGATGATGTGGTTTCTGGTTGTTGAGATGTTTAAGGCAAGGTCCATGCAGTTCATCATGAATGAAACTGATGGGAAAATTCAGATGAATCTGGGAGCTGAATATCCTCTTTATGTTGTGTTCCAGGTGAGAAACCGTACGAATGTTCCAACTGTAAGAAGCGCTTCTCCCACTCTGGGTCCTACAGTTCCCACATCAGCAGCAAGAAATGTGTCAGTCTGATTGCTCTTAATGGACGAACACGTAACGGAAACAAGCCTGGCTCTTCCCCAAACTCGACAACCTCCTCACCTGGAAGCCCCACTCTCGCTAATTTTCAGCACAAACTAGAAAATGAGCAACCGCTTGGCCCATCGGATCTGCCAGGATCGCTGAACATCAAAGCCGAGCCAATGGACTTCAACGAGTACCGGCTGTTGATGGCATCGCAGCATGGGTTTGGGGAACCAATGGTCTACCTAAACGGTAGAAGCAGAAGTCCCATGGACATCCAGGAGACACCCTTTCAAAATCTGTGTAATCACACCCTGTGACGTCTCCGGGGAGACGTTCGCTGAAGGGGGGGTATGTGGTCCCAGTTCACACGTCTGCAGGACACACAGAGATGGATCCTGCACGACACGCAGCTGGGGACCCAAGGATGCCTCCTCCAGCAAAGCCTTCACGGAAGGAGAAGTGTGTGAGCTCCCACTCTGAGGACGAACGCACAGAGCACTCATCAACCCCAGGGGTCGCTGTTGTACAGATGCGGGAGGCCACTCTCGTTATCCAGCAGATTGAGAGACTGCTTCAGGCTGCCCTCAGTAGTGTGGACCTACAACATAAAATCAGGTCTTTTTCCCTTGCAGAAGAATTAATCATTGCCAATTCCTGTTTGCTACCAGATCCAGGTCGCACACAGATACTGACTTGGGTTAAGACTTTGAGGGATGAGTCCATGCTGTTGTTTGCTGCCCTGTCTACGCCAGCAGAGGGCGCTGCCCTGTCTACGCCAGCAGAGGGCGCTGCCCTGTCTACGCCAGCAGAGGGCGCTGCCCTGTCTACGCCAGCAGAGGGCGCTGCCCTGTCTACGCCAGCGCCCAGACTGGTTCCCGTGCCAGCGCCCAGACTGGTTCCCGTGCCAGCGCCCAGACTGGTTCCCGTGCCAGCGCCCAGACTGGTTCCCGTGCCAGCGCCCAGACTGGTTCCCGTGCCAGCGCCCAGACTGGTTCCCGTGCCAGCGCCTAGACGAAGACCTGCCTCAGGCGTTCCAGAGTCTGCAGGTTGTCCAGAACCTGTAGTGGGACCATGGTCTTCTGAGACTGCTGTTACTGCAGTCACCGCAGAGGACCCTGAAGGGATCTCACCGCTCGACGATGACGAGGGTCTCCACGATGAGGGTCACGACGACGAGGGTCTCAACGAAGCAGACATCTCGCCGCTCGACATCGATGAGGGTCTCCACGATGAGGGTCCCCACGACGTGGGTCCCGATGACGAGGGTCTCAACAAAGTAGACATCTCGCCGCTCGACGTCGATGAGGGTCTCCACGATGAGGGTCCTGACGACGAGGGTCTCAACGAAGCAGACATCTCGCCGCTCAACGTCGATGAGGGTCTCCACGATGAGGGTCCCCACGACGTGGGTCCCGATGACGAGGGTCTCAACAAAGCAGACATCTCGCCGCTCGACGTCGATGAGGGTCTCCACGATGAGGGTCCCCACGACGTGGGTCCCGATGACGAGGGTCTCAACAAAGCAGACATCTCGCCGCTCGACGACGACGTGGGTCCTCACAAAGAGGGTCTCGACGACGAGGGTCCTGACGACGACGAGGGTCCTCGACGACGAGGGTCTCGACGACGAGGGTCTCAAGGGTCCTGACGACGAGGGTCCTGAAGACGTCTCGCCGCTTGACGTCCCTACGCCTGGGGTCGTCTCGGTGGTCAACGACGATCGTGGTTCTGCCATCGACGACTCGGGACCGGACGACCAAGTCCCTGCTGTCGGGGTCTTGGTTCCGACCGACTATGGCGGTGTTCCGGCCGATGATGGGTTTCCGGCCGACGATGATGGGTTTCCGGCCGACGATGATGGTGTTCCGGCCGACGATGATGGTGTTCCGGCCGACGATGATGGTGTTCCGGCCGACGATGATGGTGTTCCGGCCGACGATGATGGTGTTCCGGCCGACGATGATGGTGTTCCGGCCGACGATGATGGTGTTCCGGCCGACGATGATGGTGTTCAGGCTGATGTTTTGACCAACGAAGGCAGTGTTCCGGTCGACGGGGGACGTTTGCCGGCCTACTCTGAACGTGTCCTGGCCGTCGACGTCTTGGTTCCTGCCGTTGCCGTCCTTGGGGTCGCGGTGCCTGCCGGTGATGGCCGGTCTCCTGGACGTCCTCCGGACCTGGCTGGTGGTGATGGGCGGCCTCCTGGACGTCCTCCGGAGGTGGCGCTGCAGGATGGACGGCCTCCCTGTCGCCCGCCCGACGTGACGCAGCGCGATGGGCGGTCTCCTGGACGTCCTCCGGTTCTGGCGGGTGGTGATGGGCGACCTCCTGGACGTCCTCCTGAACTGGCTTGTGGTGCCTGTTGCCTCCCTCCGCCCACCCTTGTTCTTTTGGGGGGTTTCTTTGGGACGCCGTGGGGCGTCTGTGGGGTGGGGGTACTGTCAGGATTGTGGGCCATTCCTCAGGTGTTTTGGGTTTTGGGTAATTACTGGACTGCTGCATTCTCAGGTGTTTTGGGTTTTTGGTAATGACAGTGCATATATTAGTTTATGTGGGTGTGGGTTTGAGTGTGGGGTCATTCGTCGATCTACCTGGTGTGTCGTGTCCATGCTTGTGCCACATCCTAACTCAAAGAGTCGTGAGTACTGCCCTGTCTTAGTTATGAGTTTGTGTTCACAACACATTAAATGATTTATTAATTTTCAACTCGTGCCTCCGAGTGTTCTGCCTGTCTGCATCTCTGGGTTCATCCAACACCGCACCAGATCGTGACAGGTATGGGACTTGACCTGTCTCTTCTGGGTTACACGGGACCTCTTGGGAACAGCCTGAGTGAGGTCCAGAAGGTACTTCAGATCGTGGATAATACTGTGTACAGGCAGATGATGCATGGTAACCCTGAGGAGATATCCAAGTTCAGAGCCTACATGAAGGAGCTGCTGGGGGCCCAAATGGAGGTCCAGTCTGGTTTTCATATAATGGGCCAATGCAGCCCCACCAAGAGCATCATTGATTACACATTGGAGAACGTCAGTGATGCCAAGAATCTGATCAATGAGTCCAAGATGCAAATTGATGTTAAAAAACAGAAATCTTTTGATTTGATCAGTAAAGAGAAGTCCCTTGATGGACAGAACCAGTTCCTGTTGTTTTCCTGTCAGTATTGCAAGGAAACCTTTCCTGGGCCCATCCCACTTCACCAACACGAGCGCTACCTGTGTAGAATGAATGAGGATATCAAAATGGTCCTGCAGCCAGCAGAAAGCAGTCCCGCTAGCTGCAGAGGGCTGAGTGCTAATGAACTGTCCTCTATTGAGAGGGCAACCAGTCCCACCAGTTCATTGAAGAAGCACATGTCAGTGCTCAATGCCTACTTTTCCACGAACACTGAACATGACGCCTGGCGGTTCCTGCACCCCGCTCAAAAAGTTTTCTCCTTCTTCTCCCCTGTCCATCACACCTTTACGCGTATTGACCTGTTCCTGGTTGATGACAGACTGCTGTCCTGTCTCACTGGATGCAGATACGATGCCATCGTTTTATCAGATCATGCCCCGGTTACTATAAGTATCAGATTTGGTTCTCATCCGGTTGAACGAGCACCGTGGAGGCTCAACACCCGTTTATTAGCTGATGACAGGTTTATATCCTTTGTGGCAAAACAAATAGATTTCTTTTTAGAAACTAACAGGAGTCCCGAGATATCCGCTTCTTTGCTCTGGGAGACACTCAAAGCCTTTATTAGAGGAGAAATTATTTCCTACGCCAAACACGAAAATAAACTACGAAAAGAGAAAATTGAAGTGCTAACACACCAAATATCCCAAATCGATGATTTATATGCAATATCCCCCTCCCCTGTTTTGTACAGGGACCGACTTATGATACAAGCGGAGTTTGATGTACTTATGACTCAACACACTACCGAGATGTTACTTAAGTCCGGTGCCCAATTTTACGAACATGGGGATAAAGCTGGCAAACTCCTTGCTCATCAGATTCGCCGTCGGTCAGATTCACGCCTCATTTCTCAAATTCAAACGGATCAAGGAGTCACAACGAACCCAACAGAAGTTAACATGGCTTTTAAAGATTTTTACAAGATATTATATTCTTCAGAATGTTCCCCTTCTATAGCTGACTATGATGAGTTCTTTGACGCCTTGGAGATACCTGCCATTGGTCGGGATGTGGCTGACAACCTTGAGAGGCCCATTGTGGTTTCCGAACTTTCCAAAGCAGTCATGGCTCTGCAAGGGGGGAAATGCCCTGGCCCGGATGGCTTTCCCTGTGAATTTTACAAAACATTTTGGGACAAGATTTCCTCTCTGCTCTTGGAAGTATACAACGAGTCTATAGCCTCTGGGCATCTCCCTCAGACTCTTAATCAGGCAGTTATCACCTTATTGGAAAAAAAAGGCAAGGATCCCTTACTCTGCTCCTCTTATCGTCCGATAAGTTTACTTAATGTAGATTTTAAAATTTTGGCAAAGACATTGGCGCTGAGACTGGAAACTGTACTTCCCGGTGTGGTTGGGATGGACCAGACCGGTTTTGTACGGAATAGGAATTCCTTCTCTAATGTAAGGCAGCTTTTTAATGTGATCTATAGTCCTCCTTCTGATAATACTCAGGAAGTTGTAATCTCTTTAGATGCTGAGAAGGCCTTCGATAGAGTCGAATGGTCATACTTATTCTACGCAATTAAGAAATTCGGTTTTGGGGAGAACTTTTTGGCCTGGATTAAGCTGTTATATTCTGACCCGTGTGCATCCATTAGAACAAACAACAATCATTCCGGTTACTTCCCTCTCAATCGCTCTACACGACAGGGCTGCCCTTTGAGCCCGCTACTTTTTGCCTTGGCAATTGAACCCCTGGCAATAGCACTTAGAGGCAACATGAACATTGTAGGTGTGGGAAGGAACGGCATTGAAACTAAGATATCTTTATACGCAGATGATCTCCTTTTATACATCTCCAATCTGGATGTCTCCATTCCGGCAGCACTTGCTACACTTGATAAATTTGGGCAGTTGTCAGGGTATAAACTAAACCTTAATAAGAGCGAACTATTTCCAATTAATGCATTGGCTAAGAATTACCCACTACACACATTACCCTTTAAGGTTGTAGATCACGAATTTACTTATCTAGGAATTAAGGTTCCATTCAAACACAGGGACCTCTTTAAAGCCAACTTCTCCCCTTTATTAACACATATTAAGGAGGACTTCGACCGCTGGTCGGTGCTGGGTCTTTCGTTGGTGGCCAGGGTAAATACGATTAAAATGAACATTTTACCGCGCTTCTCCTACCTATTTCAACGTATCCCTATTTTTCTTCCACAATCCTTTTTTAACAAACTAGACAGCATAATCACCAGATTCCTGTGGAATGGGAAAGCTCCTCGCATACGCACTCAACTTCTTCAAAGGCCCAGGAAGCTTGGTGGGATGGCACTCCCAAACTTTAGATTTTATTACTGGGCCTCAAACATTGGTCTTTTCAGATATTGGCTTGAGGCAGACAACCCCTCTTCCCCAGCTTGGGTCACTATGGAAGCCAAGTCGGTGAGGCCTACATCTCTGGCAGCTCTGCTATATTCACCGTTGCAATCCTCGACCAAACCCTACACTTCCAGCAAATTGGTGGAGGGGTCTTTGAGGCTGTGGAAGCAATTCAGACGACACTTTGGCTTACAATCCATATCTATACATGCCCCTATAGCTTCAAATCACACTTTTCCACCGTCTCTATCAGACAATGCTTTCTTGACATGGCAGAGAAAGGGAATCTTAACCTTTCATGATATGTATATCAATGACACCTTCGCCTCGTTTCAACAAATCGTCGAGAAGTTTGACATCCCTCGCCAACACTTCTTTAGGTATTTACAAGTGCGTAGCTTTATCAGCTCCACATATCCAAACTTCCCCAATCTTCCCTTGGACACACCCTTAGATATGTTTCTAATACCCCAGGTCAAATTGAAGGGAGCTATATCTTTCACCTACAACCAAATTATGGGCCTACGTCCACAAACTTTAAATTCAATCAAACTACTTTGGGAGGAGGACCTTGGACTGACCTTTTCAGAGGATCTATGGGCACAGATTTTATCATCTGTGCACGGGTCCTCTATTTGTGCTAGGCATAGCTTGATTCAATGCAAACTTATACACCGTATCTATTATACTAAGGCGCGTTTGGCCAAGTTTTATAGCAATGTCTCTCCTACATGTGATAGGTGCCAACATTCCCCAGCTAACCTAATTCATACTATCTGGTCGTGTCCTCAGCTTTATCAATATTGGTCCAAAGTCTTTGCTATCCTATCGGACATCTTCGACAGGCAGTTGGAACCTGACCCCCTAACTGCCTTATTTGGAATTGCTCCTACACAGTCCACCCTTTCCACCTCCCAGAAATCCTCCCTGGCCTTTTTGACCTTTTTGGCACGAAGAGTGATTATCACAAAATGGAAATCATCCCAACATACCCTGATACATGCTCAATAATCCAGGTAGAAAAATCTAAAAAAGCTAAGTCTGGTCCTCTGGACATTCAAAAAAAAACAAAACAAAGCAAAAAAAAAAACTGTAGAAACGTTTCGTCTTTCGTCCGAAAGACTTCCTCAGTCTGAGGTGCTGGGTTCAGCTCAGTCTTATAAATAGCACCCTCTCACAGTGTTACACAACCAGTTGGCTGATGACAGCCGAAACCAGCTGCTCACATGATCAAGGAGGACCATCAGCCTAACAAAGGATCGTTAGCACCCTGATGGTTGTTTGCTATTCACAGAGGGCTGAGTGATACCAGCAATCACAGCATTGTAGGAGGGGGACAGTTGAACCCGGAGGCCTCCACCCCTGTTTAATGATGGGCGGTTTCTTTTCACAAAGATGGCCTCCTTTACTCCTCTCTCAAACCATCGTTCCTCTCTATCAAGGATGTGAACATCTTCATCCCTGAAAGAGTGACCGCTGGCCTGGAGATGAGTGTAGACTGCAGAGTCCTGACCTCATCAGGACTCATCCCAACCTCCCTCGTATACCCATTGGCTCCGAGACGTACTGTACTTCATTAAGCTTGAAAAAATTCGTTTTACTCTAAAAAGCTCTTCTGCTAAATTCTTAGGATTGTGGTATGGAAGCGTTTATGGGACGTATTTAAAACTAAAATGGTTTAGCAGGAATGCTTTTTCATTTCAAAGTCAAGCTGCCTTTTTTGAGTCATAAATAAAATTTAAAATGAATAAACCAAACTGCATTTTCATTTTCTTCTTCGAGACTGCTCAATTTGTAACTTAATTAAAATGATAAGTAAAATAACATTTAACATTTAATTTTCAATATATGTCTAAGTAAAAAGTGGCCAAAATTCATTTTGAAATCTCAATTTTGAAAATTAAAATGAAATAGCAGAAATGCTTTTTAATTTCAAAGTCAAGCTGCCTTTTTTGAGTCAGAAATAAAATTAAGATTAAATCATTTTCATTTTCTTATTCAGCACTGTTATATCTCATTGAACTACAGAGCAAACTGCATTTTCATTTTCATCCTGCCCCCCTGCGCTCAAAGTGTGACAATATTCAATCTCAAAAGCAAACCCAGAGTAATTGAGACGAAATTAAAACTAAAATGGTTTAGCAGGAATGCTTTTTCATTTCAAAGTCAAGCTGCCATTTTTTGAGTCATAAATAAAATTTAAAATGAATAAACCAAACTGCATTTTCATTTTCTTCTTCGAGACTGCTCAATTTGTAACTTAATTAAAATGATAAGTAAAATAACATTTAACATTTAATTTTCAATATATGTCTTAGTAAAAAGTGGCCAAAATTCATTTTGAAATGTCAATTTTGAAAATTAAAATGAAATAGCAGAAATGCTTTTTAATTTCAAAGTCAAGCTGCCTTTTTTGAGTCAGAAATAAAATTAAGATTAAATCATTTTCATTTTCTTATTCAGCACTGTTATATCTCATTGAACTACAGAGCAAACTGCATTTTCATTTTCAGCCTGCCCTCCTGCGCTTAAAATGTGACAATATTCAATCTCAAACGCAAACCACGAGAGTGACGTAATGCGCTTGTCAGACAGCAGAGGGCTTGCGGAGTTTTAGACAGGAGGAGACAGTTTCCTCCTTCCGCTGAAAGACCTGCTGTGAACTCTTGTCACGGGCATTTTTATTTATATATTATTATTATTTCTATTTATTTACTACTGTAAATAGGCTCTGTTCACAAGTGCCGTAAATCACTTGCGCATTGACCGGAAAGGTAATTTCCAGCTTCCGGTCTAGCCCCGGTCTCTGTGAAAATAGTGCTGTCTGAATGTTTACAAGAGCTGCCCAAGACAATGTTCATCTTATCGTTGATTCCTGGTCCCCTGCTCCGACAAGCAAACGTAACAAGGGATTTAAATTGCATGTCTCAAGTTTTCTGCACAACTACGAGGGTAAGTAACGTTAGTTTGATCGCGTTGTGTTGTTGCTACCTGTTAGCGGCTAACGTTAGCCGCGATCTTTTTTTTGTATACTCACGTTATAGAAACAGATTTTCCACACTTAAACAAAACGGCTCATATTTTGTGATCATTCTACAAACATGCTGCTCTTCTCAGTTTCATGCAAAACTCAGGAGACAGCTGTGAAGTCGTTGTCAGGGCTTGAAAAACCTCACCATAGGGTGAAGACGAAGCTGAAGTTAGCTTCCGATTCCAGCTTCCGATTCGGCAAATGACTAAAGGGACAGTACAACTAATTTTTCAGTACCTTGAGCGGGTTTAATCTGCTCTAGCTCAAAAATTACAACACCTAGACTCTTCAAACCAGGACTATATTGTTCTACACTAATAGAAGAATATATAAAACTAAGTTTGAGCTTTGTGAAACGTTTTGCTGATTTGTGAAACTTCCACAAAGTTTGTTTTTCATCATTTTTAGGCTACTGGACCACATTAGACCTGGTCCAGGTCAAAAACCACAACACCTACACTCTTCAAACCAGGACTATATTATTCTAGACTAATAGAAGAATATATAAAACTTCAATTTCTACAGTCTACACAAATAAGACAAGAATGCAAAAATCCATCCTGTCCTGTTGCAACACGGGTGTACAACACCATCGAGATTGTGTGAGTTTCATATATTTCAATAATTAAAAATTGTTTTTGTTTTAATACTGAATCACAAGCAATCATAACCCTACCTTCAGAGGCTTGAGTATAAGTATTGATTCAAAACTAATATTACACACTGAACATTGGTATGTGTTATGTGATGTTTTCAAAGGTGTGATGATTTCAACACCTTACAAGCCAAGATGGACATTTGGAGCAATGAGACTATCAAAGTCCCTCCATGCCACAGGTTTGAAGCGAGCAATTAACAAATGTCATTGCTGATATATAAAAAATATACTAGTACCATAAAAAATAGCAAGAGCATAGATTGTTTTTGTTTTGATCTGCATGTTTTTATTTTTTTGCAGTTGCCCTGATCCCTGCACTGAAAAGGTGGCAAAACATGAACGTGCTTTTTTGCATGGACTTCCCAGTGTTATACTGGTGTCAATAAATCACAAAGGACATGTTTCTGAGAAGCTGTATCCAACAGCCCTACCATCCATTTTGTCAGTTCTGGAAGGAAAGTAAGACTTACATTACATACACCATCATTTTGTCACAACATATTACTTGGCACTGAAAACATTTTAATCAGAAAATGGCAAAAAAAAAAAAAGTATCATATATGTACAGTGCATGAGATAAGTATGATTCCTTGTCATGAGACATGAACAGTATATAATTTTAAGGATATGTTAATTTTAATAGTGAGAGATAGAATATAAAAAAATCCATAAAATCACATTGTTTTAATTGGATAAGTTGTTTATATTTTTTCATAAAAATATTAGGATTTTATCCCATAACAACCATTAAAGGGGTAATATCATGTTAAAGCAAGTTTTTTAATAACCTCATAACCCTGCTTTGAAAGAAGTGTTAACACAATGGACTGATGACCTGTAATGTAATGTATCAAACTTAATCAAATAATTATCTGGTTTATAACAATTCTCAATCTTACAGGTTTGAGCCAGCAGCTGCTACTTATCACTTTGCCTCAAGAAATCACTTTGTGGCATTCCACAAACTAGGAACTGACAAACAATGGCATTTCTATGACGGCATACTAGGAGAACGTAGGAGTAGAGATGTTGGAGTTACAGCGATAACCGTAAATAAAATATTTACAAGTAAAGCCAGTGTTGGACACATTGTGTTCATCAGGGTAAGTATTCACAGTTAATAAGAACACCATCAAGGCAATTCAGCAAAGTTGGATTCATAAATAACATACATGATAGATCCTTTGGAATGCACTTTGTGTATGATTTCACTTTTATTTTTAAATTTCAGTTCTATATTATGGAGAAAAAAAATTACATTAATATTTGTATTTAGGACAAAGCAGCTGAAGCAGTTCAAGCAAGACGTGAAAGGAATGAAGAGCTTGTGGACTTCATTGTAGACCAGAGAGGTGTTGAGAATAGTCTTAAAGTAAGGCCTTACTTTTGTTGATCTATTACAGATTAATGCTTACAATGCACTTCTATTACTTTTAGGGTGTTTCTAACAATTCAGTTAAGTGTATTACTATATTTTGTTTCTTCATTACATACCCTTATATGAGAAAACAACACACACTGGTTGTTTGTGATGCAAAAATTAAGTAACCATTTAATGGAATTAGTAACAGCAAAGAAATAGATGAATTGGGCAGCAGAAATACTACAACAACATTCTGTTCACATAAAACATGAAAAGGTTGGTGTACTGTTTCACATTAAATAAATTTGCTTTGTAACACTTACATCTATTAAAAAATAAAAGATTTTGCCAATCACTTTAAAACACAGTACCAAAATGGATAACTGTAAATTTTTATTCAAAATCACCTTTGGAGGCTCTACTAATCTTGTTGTAAAATAAGAGACCTCAGAAAGTAATTGCGTTTGTCTTTTTATTTTAAAGGACATTCTATCCGGCACAGTGACTCCACATTTTACATTGAAAGAAAGGTGGGTTCCAATCTTTATTGATGATGAGGCACAACTCGACAGAATCATGAAATACCTGTCAGACTTGATGGACAGCTGCAACGACATGTCATCTGAAGTTCAGAGCATGATCTCTTTAGACAGGATAAAGTACATGCTGGTTGTCATGTTGTCAGAGGTAAGCTACCGTTGTAATTATTAACATGTAGTTCATCATTAATAATACATTTAAAAATTAAATGTATTCAATAAGTTCAAAAATCAGAATTTGGATTACATATAAGGTGTAAATTTTATTGTGAACATTAATCAATTACCTCAGTCAACAGTAATATGACAATTATTTAGGGACAATAAAACATATACTGTACTTAAGTAAGGAATGACACACTATAAGGTGAGTAAGTGTTGTTGCATGTGCATCATATGACAAACCAACATTCACTTATGCACATATCTTAAGTTACATTGCAAATTCATACATGTCATCCTCTTTTATTTATGTTTTTCTTCATGGTTATTGGCTAACAAAAAAGGCTATGAGTAGTATATAAACAATTAAAAAATATCCTTTGTGTGGAATGTCCAGTGGTTTCACAGATGCGTATGAATAAATGAGAAGCAGCGCCTGAAATAAGGATAAATGTTATAAAAGTGCTAAGTAAAATGGAAGGTTTGTGATCAATCTGTATTATGAATGAAATAAATATTTGGATATTTTCAAATAACATATTTTTATGTAACACAGGCAACTATAAATGCATTGGTCAACAAAAAAGCGCTGACCAGGGCTGAGGCTGTGGACCTGATTGAGCATTGCCAGATGGAGGAGAGGTAAGCAAATTAGAGTGTCTGAAGCTGTATTAGCATCTTTACTATTCATTATATTTAGACAAGTAATATTTTATTTTTTCATAATGTAATGTCTTTTTTGCAGCGAGAGAGACGAGCTGGTTATGCAGTTGACAAGAGAACTAGAGAAACGTTCAAATGTTTAAAGTAAAAAAACTTAAAACTTAGTTTTATATATTCTTCTATTAGTCTAGATTAATATAGTCCTGGTTTGAAGAGTGAAATGGTGAAAAACAAACTTTGGTCAAGTTTCAAATGTTTAAAGTAAAAAAAGAGTTTTGAAACCAAATTGTAAAAAGTACTAAGTTTTGCATTTTTCCATTTTCTTAAATAATACTTGTTTAACAGGTGAAACAAAAACACAGAAGAAGAGACTTTCTTATTTATGCTTTTCTTTACATTCTTCTAAAAAAATATGTTATTACTGTAGAATAAATGTTATATATTCAAAGTAGATGACATGCCAGGTTATGAAGATAGCCTGTTGTGGTTCGAAAACAATGCAAGCTTGAGAGGGGAAGGTTGTCAATGTGCCTCTTGACGTCAAGTGTTTGTCTGAGCAGTGTGCTGTCAAACCAGCCTGTGTGATGTCCCTGTTCCCTTGATTTCTAGTTCCATGCCAAGTAATTTTTTGTGCCTCCTGGAAAGCCTTTTTGTTGCATGTTAAATAAAGTTTTAAATTATTTTTGACATACACCTGTGCCCTGGGTCATTCTGTCATTCATTTAAGCATAAGGCATAAACATTGATGAAATTTAATTTAACCCTCCTGTTATGTTTGTTTCTGAGGTACAGCAATAATGTTCGTGGGTCAATTTGACCCGGGGAGTGTTTAATCATGTAATAGTGTCAGAAACCCAAAAAATCCTCCAAAACCTTTTTGTATCTGATTATTAACTCCAATACTAACCATGTCAGTCAATATTTGTGCAATGATGTTTTTTTTATTTCTCATAAATAAAGGATAATGACGACTAACTCATTTGGACATAAACAATGTGATTTACATTTTTTATGTTTGCTGAAAAAACCTACACACAAAAAAACAATAATTATCCTTGAAATTGATTTTTGTAAAAAAATTATGTTACATTTTATTTTATTTTTTTCAAAGGGTGATCTTTATAATTGAACTTGAGACACATTTACTGTTCTGGGTCAAATTGACCCGCTCATTAAAATCAAGACAAATGAGTCATGAAGATTTGTGTGGGTGGAGTTTTCCCACGGGAACAGAAAAGGTTCCCGTCAAAAGTTGTATAAACACCTGCTTTCTCACAGTTTCCTTGTGAAGTAAAGAGAATAGTGAGAAAGTGGGTTTATGTGCATGCATGTGTGCATGTGTGTGTGTATGTGTGTGTGTGCGTGTGTGTGTGTGTGTGTGTGCGTGTGTGTGCGTGCGTGTGTGTGTGTGTGTGTGTGTGTGCGTGCGTGTGTGTGTGTGCGTATGTGTGTGTGTGTGTGTGCGTGTGTGTGTGTGTGTGTGTGTGTGTGTGTGTGTGTGTGTGTGTGTGTGTGTGTGTGTGTGTGTGTGTGTGTGTAGTGAAATATGTCTCATAGTTTCAAGGAAACAAATAGAATTGGAAATGTTTTTACCCTTTTTACCATTCATTTTGACTGCCGGGTCAAATTGACCCGAACAGTATCGATGTAACAAGTAGACGCAGAGAGTGGTACAAATGTGTAAAGTGAATCATTTTCAATTTATATGTTGATTGGAACTATTAAGACAAATAGAAAAAGTTTCATGCAGAAAAAATATTTTTAACTATTTTTAAAAAAAATGTAAACTTTAAAACGGGTCAATTTGACCCGTAACATAACAGGAGGGTTAATGAAGTTTCACAAATCAGAAAAACGTTTCACAAAGCTCAAACTTAGTTTTCTGTATTCTTCTATTAGTCTAGAACAATATAGTCCTGGTTTGAAGAGTGTAGGTGTTGTGGTTTTTGACCTGGACCAGGTCTAATGTGGTCCAGTAGACAAAAAATGATGAAAAACAAACTTTGTGGAAGTTTCACAAATCAGCAAAACGTTTCACAAAGCTCAAACTTAGTTTTATATATTCTTCTATTAGTCTAGAACAATATAGTCCTGGTTTGAAGAGTGTAGGTGTTGTGGTTTTTGACCTGGACCAGGTCTAATGTGGTCCAGTAGACAAAAAATGATGAAAAACAAACTTTGTGGAAGTTTCACAAATCAGCAAAACGTTTCACAAAGCTCAAACTTAGTTTTATATATTCTTCTATTAGTGTAGAACAATATAGTCCTGGTTTGAAGAGTCTAGGTGTTGTAGTTTTTGAGCTAGAGCAGATTAAACCCGCTCAAGGTACTGAAAAATTAGTTGTAATGTCCCTTTAGTCATTTGCCGAATCGGAAGCTGGAATCGGAAGCTAACTTCAGCTTCGTGAAACTGTCTCCTCCTGTCTAAAACTCCGCAAGCCCTCTGCTGTCTGACAAGCGCATTACGTCACTCTCGTGGTTTGCGTTTGAGATTGAATATTGTCACATTTTAAGCGCAGGAGGGCAGGCTGAAAATGAAAATGCAGTTTGCTCTGTAGTTCAATGAGATATAACAGTGCTGAATAAGAAAATGAAAATGATTTAATCTTAATTTTATTTCTGACTCAAAAAAGGCAGCTTGACTTTGAAATTAAAAAGCATTTCTGCTATTTCATTTTAATTTTCAAAATTGACATTTCAAAATGAATTTTGGCCACTTTTTACTAAGACATATATTGAAAATTAAATGTTAAATGTTATTTTACTTATCATTTTAATTAAGTTACAAATTGAGCAGTCTCGAAGAAGAAAATGAAAATGCAGTTTGGTTTATTCATTTTAAATTTTATTTATGACTCAAAAAATGGCAGCTTGACTTTGAAATGAAAAAGCATTCCTGCTAAACCATTTTAGTTTTAATTTCGTCTCAATTACTCTGGGTTTGCTTTTGAGATTGAATATTGTCACACTTTGAGCGCAGGGGTGCAGGATGAAAATGAAAATGCAGTTTGCTCTGTAGTTCAATGAGATATAACAGTGCTGAATAAGAAAATGAAAATGATTTAATCTTAATTTTATTTCTGACTCAAAAAAGGCAGCTTGACTTTGAAATTAAAAAGCATTTCTGCTATTTCATTTTAATTTTCAAAATTGAGATTTCAAAATGAATTTTGGCCACTTTTTACTTAGACATATATTGAAAATTAAATGTTAAATGTTATTTTACTTATCATTTTAATTAAGTTACAAATTGAGCAGTCTCGAAGAAGAAAATGAAAATGCAGTTTGGTTTATTCATTTTAAATTTTATTTATGACTCAAAAAAGGCAGCTTGACTTTGAAATGAAAAAGCATTCCTGCTAAACCATTTTAGTTTTAAATACGTCCCAGAAACGCTTCCATAGTTCAGAAGTTCTGACATGCGCAGAGTGGTACACTCATAGATATAATAAACACTAGATAAGACAGCCCCGCTGTTGGCCAATGGAGACCGACATCGTCAGACGGCGGCCATCTTGGGACAGACAGAACGCCCACTCTTAACATGAATGTGAATGGTGCATTCACTATTAAAATAACCATAACTTGCTTAATTTCCATCCGATTTTAAAACGGTTTGGTTTGTTATAAATGTGAGAGATGTTGTTATAATATGGTATACTTAAGATGGACGTTCACATGAAAATAACGTTATGTAGACACTGTATTGCACTAGCAGTATACACAATAAGATTATATTTACATCTATTTCTAAATACATGTTTATTTCCAGCGAAATTAACTGACATATGTTACAATGCTAATAAATATTTAATACTATTTCATCATAAATAGTATTATTATTGGTGATATGAAATTAATTTATGCCAATTTTTTTCCCTACACATTTAAATATTATGTAATATTAAATACATTATTACACCAACCTTGGTCAATATGTGTAGTTTATTCTTTTTAGATACATGAAAAGATTTAATAATTGAGAAATATAAATAAACAAACAAATAAACAAAAATAAACATCTGATAGTGTGACATCTGATAGTGTGACAAGACTCTCACTCCCTCGGTGCAACAGTAACTATTTAAACATTAAAACACTGAAACATATAATAATAGACATAAGCATAAAATAGTAAAACTTTAACACTGTCCTGAGTTTTTGCATAGTGGTATAAGAGTATGAAAATTTACACCAACTCTAAAAACTAAAGCACTAAACATTTAATGAACATAATACTGTTCTGAGTTTTTGCATACTAGTACAAAAAGTAAAAAAGTATAAAAAGTATAACTATAAAATAAACTAAAGGTTCTAGCATTGACATTTGCAAAGTGGCAAAGCAGCATATCAGTTAATGTACACAGTATATGCATGAGGTAGTAGTTCATGTTGTTATAGAATGGCATATGCAGTAAGGCACATTGGGCATCCTTAAATATCTGGCGATGATGAAGCTCTTCTAATGCATGCTCTACCAACACTTTCTGTGTCTCTGGTGTTAGGGACTTGGTCAGATAATATGCAATCGGAGCTTTCCAATAACCTTGAAGCCCAACCACCATGAACACCAGAGCCTCAGAGGCAATGTCAGCTTCATTTATCCGATCTCCCATGTCCACAAATCCAGACATTGTTTGTGTCTGAGGATCATATTGAACATGCTTTTTGATGGCCATGGCATCCAGCATCAAAGAGACACATCCGTATTTGGCCTCATCTGCTTTGCGACGTTGCTCCAGCATGTCCAACATCATTTTATTTAGACCAGGTTTGGCATCAACAGAGCTCAGCCACCTTAGTAAAATAAAAAAGTAAAAATTTAACCATACAATCATTTAAACACTAAGCATCCCTACTGAAAACACTTGGCATCCCAAAAATAGATGCCATTGCACTAAAAAGTTAAAAATGTAAGCCTTTTTCAGCAAGTTCTACAATTCATGGTAACACAATATGTAGCGCTTAAGTTTCTCCAAGTGATTTAGTTTACAGTCAAACATAATGAAGAATACCTTTGCAATGATCTCGGATGTGGGAGGCAAATATGCAGAGTGTCTCTCAGATAGTGATATGCCTTTGGCCCATGCAAATGGAGCGTAAGGGCAAACTCTCTCTGGGCCTTGGTGTACTTGCTGCCCTGCCTCGACAACAGTTGAACTGGAAGATCTGAAAAACAGTTAAGAGTGATTTAGTGGGTGTCATTTCACCAAAGAACATAAAATACCCTATATACTATGTATTCAATGTAATATTTTTAATTTACCCGAGTAGCATTCAAGCTTGTCTTTTAGCTCTTCATTGATGAGATTTTTCTCCTTCAGTTCCTCTAGAAGAGACAGCATGCTTTTCTTGGCCCTCCTTTCTCTTGCCAAGGCATTCGATTTCTCCCTCTGCAATTTCCTCACTCTAGCTGAGGCTTCATTAAGTTTGGCATATATAGCCTTGGGGCAAGGAGGCAGTGAATACGGGTGGTCAGTGGCCTGCCGCTTGCAGCACTTTCGCCTCTTTGCAGTGGCTTCCAGTTGCTTTGCAAAAATATACAAATATATAAATAATATTAATGTGGAATTTAACAGTTTAAAAAAAAATAATTATTCACTTATCAATTGTGTGAATCAATTAATACTCACAACATCAGACTGAGCTTTATCCTGAGACAGGTCCATTGCCAGGTTGTCTTCTATTCTTCTAGAGGTGTTTGAGCCTCTTGTTTTTACAAGCTAAAATAAACAAAAGTAGAGTGTCTAAAATGTGCTATGTAAAGAACAACACATTGTTTATTGCTAAATTTGCAGAAAGAAATACTAAACTGTGACATTTAACCACATATTTATATATACAGTAGTTTATAGACATATCAATCTTATACATCTTGAAATCTTGTAGGTCGATGATACATACCTTTTGAAGATGCGATGGAAAATTGAAAAGTGTTGGAACAACACTATCTTTTAATCTAACAGTCTGCCCTGTCCGATCGAAGTCCTCAGAACTGAAGTGATCACTGCAGAGCAGTGTCCTGTCCAGGGCAACAAAACCCTCTCTTCTCAGGGCAACTTCCCACTGCCGCCTCCTCTCTCTGGTTTTGGGAAACCTTAAAAACATGAAGAAGATGGTCATTATTTTCCACACTTCCTTTCTTTACCTTTGAATTATAGTAATGACAATTATACACATATATCATACTTTTGGTGTGCTTGCATTTACTTTTGGTACAATAAAACAGCTATTAAAAATTGTGTCCAAAAGAAACACTAAATCATACATCATAATTTATATAAAGATACTTTTACAAGCCGTATACCATACCATACCATTTTATTTATAGAGCACTTAAAACAACAACAAGGTCAACCAAAGTGCTGTAAATATATATTATGTCATTATTATGTAAATATATATTATGTATAATATTATGTCAATAATATTATCTCACATTTTGGTGTGTAGCATGACCAATAATGTGCACTGATCCAAAATATAACTATGATTATTCTAATTAAAGTAATAATACTGTCACAGAGTCTTACTTGTGAAATGTGATCCCACGGTTTCTTGTTTTGATGTTACGCCTATACATAGTTCCCAGACATGTGACTAGAATTCTAGAATTCTGGAATTTCCGCCATTTTAGTAGGATAAACAGACCGAGCAGCCAGAGCTAAGCTAAGCTACTCTTGACCAAGGTGCATATTTAGCAGTGGTTGGAGTTGAGTTGGAGGAATAAATGTCAGGCGAAGCGGTACTGCCCCCTGGTGGAGAAGGGCAACAAGTTGTGAGTTGGAGGAATAAATCATGTCAGACGAAGCGGTATTGCCCCCTGGTGGAGAAGGGCAACAAGTTGTCACCAATAAATTTCTCTGATCGTTGCCCACAACGGAGGAGCTGCTGCAGCTTTAAATCCATGGATGGATGCTTAATAACCAGTAACAGAGTTGTGAAGGACGTCCAAATCTTCATGTTAATAACTGTTCTGATGACTGGCAGAGTAAGTGATTACAATAATGTACACATAGATGTCCCTCGTAGCTACAGCAGCTAAGCTAGTCTTTGCTAAAGTAAGATTGATGTTGTGTACTGCGTGCTAAGCTCATAGCTTGAGCTACAGTAAATATCAGCGTATTTTAACGTAACAAAGAATAGCTTAGCTAATGTAACTTGTGCCACAGTAAATATCAGCCATGTGTACTTTAGTAAAAGCTACATCAGCTATGCTAATCTGTGCTACTTTAAACACTGTTGCTAGTAAAGATGGCTGATATTTCTCACATTACTACATTATTTATTTAGACTGCCTTTCATACTTAAAATTAGTGTTAACAAAATAAATTATTTGTAATTATTGCTGTCATAGTATTTTTAACGTTTCTCAGTAAATGTCACTGATATTTATTTTCCACTATGATCTGCCTTTGTTAAGTTAGTGGTGAAAAGTTACAATTTGGTAACTCCTTTTAATCCAGTAGTGAAAGCATTTTAATCGTTTTCTCCCTTTGTGTTTCTGTGTAAGGTACTGAGTCCCAGGAGATCGATGAAGCTGGATGGATGAAAGATGGACGAATCTGCTTTTCAAGTACATTTGGTGTTGCTGTGAAAACATGCATTGCTAAATGAATGTGTGTGTGCTTACCTTTAGTTTGAATAAAACAGTTGTACCAAGTTTCACTTTGTTTATTTCAATACGTTGAATACGTTGTTTAATGTCCAATAATGAGAAGTTCTACTGCACATAAATAAAACTTAGATGCAGTGATTGTTCTTTTGGTAACTTACCAGTTTAGTGTTTTATTGATGTACAAACATAAAAACATGCATGTTGCTGTTCATCCTCCAGGAGTAGACTGATAAAGTTCAGAATAAAAGCTATAATTATAAATTCAAAACAATTTAAACTGAATACAATATGAGAACTGTGGGAGATTTTATGTAATGAAATGATTTATTAAAACACTCTTCAACAAGGAATGATGGAGCCGAGTGCAGTTTCTGACAAATTAACCGATTTCTCGCCATGCGGGACCACCCGACTGCGCCAACTCCTCCGGATCTGAGACTGGACCCATCAGGCGTAGATCTGAAACTGGACGCAGGAGTAGGATCTGAGACTGGACCCGTGTCTACGAGCTTTTCACTCATCTGGACCTTTAAAAAAAAAAAAAGATTAGTAAACATTGTCATTTTTTGCATCACAAAGTTTAAAATAAGGCTCCAAGTTTGCTACTCAAAGTAGGAAAAATAAAAATAAATACAGTTGCACCTAACATTTTTTACTCATTCACAAAAATAAATGTTCAATTTTATATTGATTTTAGTAAATTTATCTTAGATTTAATTTATTTTTGAATTACTGTGCTGGTTTACTTGTTTACCTGCTGCTTGTTCCTCTGCTGCTATCAGAGTACTGGTAAGTGTGTCTGTCAACTTCAGTGTGGGGTTCTGGTCACGAGTGAGGGAAGAATGGAGCGTGAGCTTGACAGACGGATTGGTGCAGCATTTGCAGTATTAACAGACTCTGTACCGGTCCATTGTGGTGATGAGCTGTAAGACCAGGCCGTCCTGAACAACATAAAACATTTAATACATTATATATACTGTGCATTTATACTTATATATATACATTTACACTTATACATTTTGGTTATAATTTTACTGCTGTAAATGTCATAGTTTTACCATTAGTGTGTTACTGTTTCTGTAATTTTTAAACCTCTTATGTTGTTTGTGAAGCAACTTGATAACAGTTTATCTGTCATGATGATTTGGTTGAAGCTTTAGATTTTAATCATTTGAGAACATGTTAATGACCAGATCATTTTTATTATGTCCTGAAACATTAAAGCCTGAAATGAACTGAAAGAGGGTGGACATTTTTTAAAC
>JBBPBX010040427.1:19287-29378 GCA_038048925.1 Garcialebias charrua
CATAAGCGGATTTGTGCTATTTTTATTTAAAATGCAGTACCGCTAATAACTAATTATCTATCAGTAAAAACCAATAAACTTATTTACATGCTCTTTTATGCTGGCTCCGTAGCTGCTTGTTTTACCTTTTTCCCCCTTGGTGAGGGAGCAGTCTGCTCCCTCACCGTAAAGAGCAGAGAGGAGGGAGGGTTGGAGGGGGAGGGAGGGAGCAGAGCGAAGAACAGACTCGGATCTACCATGTAGGCAAATGATGCCGTTGCTTGGGGATCCCAATCAGCAGGGGCCCCGCCGCGCCCCGGCCAGTCACCTGCATCCCTAACATTGGGCCTCATGCACGAACATGTTCGTATTTTTATCCTAAATTTCTCCTACTTTCGTTCGTATAAGCGTTCGTACGAACATGCCACGTCAGATTCAACAAACTCTTCTATCCTTCGGGAAAGTGTGTAAATCATGGTGTAAATGAGTTGCGTACGTTGATGAATTCCACCTGTTCTAAACACCTGCGCGTGCACGCTGAGAGCTTATTTACATAATTCCCACCCCTCAAAACACCATATAAGGCTACGCTTCCTGCCTCAGACAGCAGGAAGTGTCCATTCATTCAAAATCAAGAAGTAAAAAGAAGAACTTTACGCGTTCGGAGATTGAAGTTCTGCAGTCGCGCTGTCGCGCACCGCTACCCCCCCCACCCCCCGCAAGTGTCGGATGGTCAAATAATTTTAATTTTAGTGTAACTGTGTTACATTATAGTTTCACTTATTCAGAAGAGCTGTCCCGCACCGCTACCCCCCGCCAAGTGTCGGATGGTCAAATAATTTTACTTTTAGTGTAAACAACTGTACATTATAGTTTCACTTCAGAAGAGCTGTGGGTGCGCCTACCCCCCACCCCCCGCAAGTGTCGGATGTGTTTTTGAACAGAAGCATTTTAAAGTGTCTCGAAACTACAGTTAACTTCATATTAATATAGTGCATGTTCTCCCGTGGGTCGTACAGTATCAGAAATAAAGAATAAATGGTTTGATCTGAAAATGGCTTCAAAAAAACATCTCGCCGCAGCACGGACAGGAGGTGGTCAAGGATTGACTTTGACCACCTCCTGTCATGTTGGCACGCGTCTTGCCAACATGTTTTGCAGCACAAGTCATGCGCGTTCCTCCAGGCCATCGCGCAACCACATAGCAGGTTATATTTCGAATCAGATATAATTTGGACATTTATGGAGTGGTATTGCTTCCGAATGGGAATGCGTCAGGTGAAGGTGCTTTGATCCGTATGTGTGTACAGTCTACTCGATGGTGTTTGGCAGTCCAGCAATATGAAAATCAGTCTTAATTTGTACTTGTTCTGCGGCAGTGTACGGGAATTTTATGTACCTGGGTGTTAATATGAGGAGCGGCTTTGATAAGGGGGAGCGCACGACTCACTGAAGCCTGCGCGACACACCAGACAAATTAAACTTAAAATTATAATTCGACTTCAAACAGAACCTATTGTCAAAAACAATTGTGGTGCGTGACTTTTTTGAACTCTAAATATTTTCTAAATAACGAAATATGAAGTTATTAGTGGAGAAATGCCGTCTGGATTACAGCAGACCGACTGCTCGTAAAATATACGACAAGTCCGGACCACACGTAAATTTTGTTCGAATCTGAAAAAAATCCTAGGATACGAAAACATTGTTGAATGCCACAAATGCTCCTAAATCACTCGTACGCACCGTTTAAGAACAAATCTGTGCGTACGAACGGTTCATGCATGAGGCCCATTGATCCTGCTTGTTAATGTACATTTAACATAAAATAATTATAGTTACGATGAAAACAATCATTAAAAAACGCAATACAAAAACCGGTCGATTTCTGTATCCCCCCCTACTAAAAATGGACTATTCCATCTTGACATCTTCCGGGTCAGAGGTGAACTCGGATGCTAACGATTATGGCTAGCTGGTTGCGCTGGGTCTTTTCATAAATCCGCAGAGAACCCCGCTGTTTCAAGCCAAATTAACCCAGCCGGAGGATTCTATTGTGTGTTCTGTGTCCACCACGCGACGGTGAGTCGTTAGTTTTATGTATTTGGGTTGCTTTTTATGTATAAATGCGGTGGCGAGACGCCCGTGTATTTGAGATTTAAAAGTGGTGTTAGGGATTAAAGATCATTCTCTTTTTTGTTAATTTCGTGGCCGAATAGAATATATGTACGTAAAGTATTAAATAAATCCTTTGATTTTTGTAATTTCATCCTCTTAGGATCATTTTAGTTACTTTTCATTAAATCTGTTGACTGCCTATAGAATTTTGGAATTGGTTTAATTTATTTTTCGGTTGCGCAACAAAAATAAATTACTATTTGTTTTTTGAAACAATATTGAATATAAATAGCGGTTTAAATTAGCTTCCCCTAATTTTCATAAGACATTTGTGCTTTTGAAATTGTGGACCTAAAAAAATTAATAAGCGTTTTAGAAGTTGTGGAACTAATTTTTTGATTAGCGTTGCCCACCACTGATAAAGTGTAAAAAATGTAAATACGTCACTTCATCGTATAAGTAAGCGTCACTGCTGAGTGTCACATTTGTTATGTGTCACCACTGACCACCATATCCATAATCGATCTCCCTATGCCGGACATTCAAGCTCACAGTGGGCCGGCATGCATGCCCTCCGCCGGACCAATTCATAAAATTTTAATAATTTCAACTGATGAAATGATATATTTGTTGGGTGACCATAGCACTTCCTAATAATTTTATAGCTTTTTTTTTGTAAAAATTAAAATAGGATTTGTAATTGTTTTGCATGCTTTTCCCCAAACTTCAACACAATAGATTAAATATGGAACAAGCATTACATTATACAATATATACAAAGCTTTATCATTCAAAAACTCTTACTTTATACAGTAATGCAATTGCTTTTGTTATTTTTATTCTTAAGTAAGTTACATGACATTTCCATGTCAGCTTCTCATCAATAATGACACCCAAAAAATTAATTTAATTAACTATTGATTTCAATACTGTCAATTTTAAAGTTGTTGTTTAAAGTTAAAACTATTAATAATGACAAAGTTGAGAATTGTATGTTTATTTGATGGTGATTTCAAATTTTTTGAAGGCTAAATATAAATAAAAGGTGAACATTAATTTATTTGTACAGTTTGTAGTTTATCTGCAACTTTTGTATTGTTTATATCGAATTATATCGTTATCGACCGTAATTAGGAAATATATTGTGATAATGCCAAAAGCACGGATCTAGTTGCAGTGAATATCTCCAGTGATGGAGAAAACTATTCACTAACAACAGGTAGCAGCAGTGTGGCTGTATTTGGCCGTGTTACTCACAACTTCTTCTTGTTTCTGCTCCCACCTGTCCCTGGAAAAGTTCAGAGTTCAGTCATCGCAGACTTCTTAGCTGCAGGTGATCTCTGGTGGATTTCCCTGAAGATGAAGAAGACTCAGCTGCTATCTCTGTCCCAGACTGGAAATAAAACACAAAGAGTTAAAAATAATAATAATAATAAAAAAAAAAGTTAAGATTATAATAAAAAAATAAAAAAGGTTAACTAGATAATAATAATAAAAGAACAATACCCCTTCTTGAATGGTGGTTCCGCATAAACTCCCGTTAATAAAATTTAATGAGTGAAAAAATAACCGAAACGGTACAAGGTGGCCCGAACTGAACGTGCCGTACCGAAACGGTTCGGTACACCCACGTGTACGTTACACCCCTACTAGCTGGTGTTGTGCCAAAAATTGATTGGCTACCAAATGGCATGGATTGTGAACAGGAGGACTTTAACAAGATTAACACTTAAAAAATATTTGTTTGCTTGAAGCTATAGCAAAGGTGTGTCTCCGTTGAACGTTTCCTTAATAAATGCACTTAAATGTCAGCTGCATTTCGCCTGGGCGGCACAATGAAATGAAGCTGATTTGATGTTTGCTGGAGGGATGTTTTATTTATTTATTTTTATATAAAAAATGAAATAAAATAAAAAAGCAAAAACATTAGTTTGCACCCCCCACTTTAGAAAATGGTGGAGCAGCTGCATCACTCCATTGATCAGGTGCTCATGATAACCTGCTGGAAGTGCTACAGTTAACTGCTGCTGCTACTTGCTCTAAAACTATGCAAATCACAGTGGATTGGAAAATGCTGGTGATGTAAAGGTTAGGAAGTAGCATTAGGAAATGTTTGAAATTTGAGTTTTTTAGGACAGCAATGATCCACTTTAATTCTGGCCCAGCTCTGGTCATTCAAAGAACCATCTAAACGAAGTCAGAATGCCAAAAATTGTTTCTGTTGCTTGAAGGGCTTTGTCTTTTTTGTTTCCCACTTTGTAAACATAATATTTGACCTCATGTTTAAATCTAAAGTTTGTCCAAAAAGAAAAAAGAACCAAAGATCAAGTGCAACAAGATAAAACTCTACAGACGTCTCAGTTCACCAATAAGTGTGATGAGTGATGATACTTTTGCTTGGTTGGCTCTGGGCATACCCCGTGAGATCAGAGACATCCCTCTGCAAACCGTCTGAATCTCATCCATCATCTCGAGTATTTTCTGTAAAGAGAAGTTACCCTCATAATTGCACACATTACAAACAACTTAATTTCCATTAGGCCTCGTCACGCTTTATGGTAAAATATTTTTTTTTATGATCCTATAATTAATATTCCCAGCTGACGATGCTTAAAGAGGAGCAGAGAGATTATTTGCAGAACTCTGCCTGGTGAAGGAACAGCTGGACTAAGAGTCGATGTAGGCAGCAAGACGTTTGATAAAGCTGCAAAAAAACAAAAATGGCTTATTTGTGTTTTGACAGCTGTCATAAATGGAATAAAAATACTTTGTTTTTGAATAATTTTAACTTCCTGTTAAGTTTTTTTATTCTGTTTGCAAGATGCACTGTACAACTTGTTCTTTCTAAAATAAATTACATTTATCAATTAGATAATGTCTGTTATCAAAAGACAAGTGATAATGTTTTTGCTCGCATGTGTACCATATTTTCTGCCGTACATGTCGCACCGCCCTATAAGTCGAATCAGTCCAAATACAGTATGTAAAAAAAAAAAGGTGGACAAATCCATAAATATGTTGCTTCGCCGTACAAGTCGCATCTATTATGCATCACCACTGATAACACAGAAATGTGGGCCAAACCCAGAAATGTGGGCCGCTGTTGTGCCAAAAATTGACGGGCTGCCAAATGGTGGCTGCGAGAGCGTACACGGGAGGACTTTAACAAGAATTTAACGAAATTAACACTTAAAAACAATTATTTGTTTGCTCAAAATTATAATAAAGGTGCGTATGCACTTTGACAGTCAAATCAGCTGCATTTCAAAATCCGATTTGCATAAGCAAGCATGTGCAGAAGGACGAGCCGCTGTTCATTTATTCAAAATTTAACAAGAAAAGCACCTAAAACAATTTGTTTGCTCAAAATTATAGTAAAGGTGTGTCTTAGTTGAACTTTTACTTAATAAATGAACTTTAATGGTCAAATCAGCTGCCTTTTGCTGGGGCGGTGCAGCGAAATGAAGCTGGTTTGGCGGTTGCTCCAAGCAGCGAGCAGAATGAAGGTAGACTAAGGCAAGCCGATTGTGTAGTTAAAAGCTGGTGAAAATTTTTAGTCATAGTTATTTCAGTCATGTTATTTTTAAACATAGAGCTCAGTCTGACCTCATCCACCGCTACTGGTGTATGAATGAACTTTGGGGTGGTTTGGGCGCAGGCGGGAGAGTACGCTGGCATGACGTTCGCGTTTGTTCCACCTTCCACCTTCATTCTGCTCGCTGCTTGGAGCAACCGTCAAACCAGCTTCATTTCGCTGCACCGCCCCAGCGAAATGCAGCTGATTTGACCATTAAAGTTACTTTGATTTTACTTGATTTCATCACTTGTTTTATTTTGTTCTTTGATCTTTGTTGCACTTTGTAGCACTTTGAGATTTTTATTAATGAAAAGTGCGTTATAAATTGAATTATTATTATTATTATTATTATTATTAGTCATCCATGACATGGTAAATTCAAAAAAGTTCAAGACCACAATAATAAAGTATAAAATAAATTATAATAAATAAAGCCCAATTGTTTTTGTCGTGAACTTTTTTGCATTTGTCATTACAGTATAGCCACTTTTATCTATTACATGATACAATGGCATGCCATCTTATTCTGCCTCCATCTAGTGGCTGGAAATGGTACTATTCAATTTTTTTCATTCAGAATGAATCAAAATGGTCATATCTCAGCCAAAAATTGGTTTATAAATATGGGGAAAAAATCCATAAATACGTTGCTTATGGCCTATAGTCACAGGGCATGCAAATTATGCAAAAAACTGCAACTTATACAGTGACAAATACAGTACAGAAACTGTCTGTTAGCAAAATACTACATGAACCACTGGGTGGATTTCATTAACATTTTCAGGTAATAATTATGGGGTTGGCATCTACAACTGATTAACTTATGGAACCAACCCAATTCAAGATGGCCGACACAGCCAACCAACCTTTAAAAACACAAAACATGGCTATCACTCTGTGAATTTTACAAACCGTGTGCTAAAATTTGATGTGATATTACTGGTAGCTGAAAGTCATCCCCACCTCTTAATGTTGGATAACAATGGCTGAAAGGTGGTGGTGGACACACAGTCTTTACAACTGTAATATTAAGTAATGAAGTGTGTGTGGATTTAAAGGTGTTTCTCTAATGTGAAAAGCCAACAATCATTCTAAAACAGGTTTGACTTGCTGTGTGACACCCATTTTCAATGAGCCGCTTACACCAAGCTGGCACTGCCTCTCCTTCATCCTGCAGTAATCGCGCCATGCAGCGCCTGTTTTGCAGGGAAGAGGGAACGTGAGCGGTAAATATTCTCTGACATTTGACAGAACCATGCACGCAGACAAACATTGGCATACACAGAGACTGATCGCAACCCCCACCGCCATCGTCAAATTAATTCATTTTGGATTTCACAAATATGACCCGTGATTGCCGGTTGTCAGCGGGGGTACAGGGGTGTGGGGGTGGGTCATTCAGAGGCTGATACATGAAATGATTGGGAGAGTGCAGCGTGTTCCCATTATCTTGTCCCTTGCATTGTAATTATCACTCGTGCTCTTTCTGCACCACTGCTCCCCATCTTTCTCCGCCATTGTAATTGTGATTGACTGGTGTGGCGGCCAAAACAGTGCAGACTGAAAAGGCATCAGACCCACATCTCAAAACTGCCCTGCCATTTGATCTCCTCCTTCACACTGACTGCTCCTCCATCCCTCCATCCCTCCAGCTCTTTCTTTCTTAAAAAAAAAAAAATTCAGGTTGAGGGGAAGTGGCAGCCATAAGATATGAAAACATGCTTTTAGTTGTGTACAGATTTGACATGCCAAAGGAATATTATTCTAGAAACTGTCCAGATGACCTGGCTGAACATTGTTTGATTTTATACTTGGATTATTGAGCATGAACTTTGGTCAATATTATTCAAGTTGTGTTTTCTGTTTAGTGTGACTGAATATAATTACAGTTTTTGCTCAGCCCAAGCATGAATTGATAACACTGTCTTTCAGTGGTGCTGAGCACAAGGTAGCTACTTGGTACTTGGAACAAAATCTTTTAGAAGGAGGAGACATTTTATTGAAACATACTTGAGTATAGAAATGTAATGGAGTTCAGAATATCTAAAAAAAAAATACGTAAGTCTGTCCTCTGGACATTCAAAAAACAAAACAAAGCAAAAAAAAAAAAAGTTTCGTCTTTCCTCCGAAAGACTTCTTCAGTCTGAGGAGCTGTATTCAGCTCAGTCTTATAAATGGCACCTTCTCACAGTGGATCAACCAGTTTGCTGATGACAGCCAAAACTAGCTGCTCACATGATCAAGGAGGACCATCAGCCTAACGATGGATCATTAGCACCCTGGTGGCTGCTTGCTATTCACAAGGGCCTGAGTGATACTAGCAGTAACAGCATTGTAATGGTGTGCTCACACCAAAAACGTTTTGACCTCCGAAAACGCTCCTCACGCACGGAAGTGGACGCGCTGCCCAGTGTTGTCCAAACTGTAGTGTTGCGGCGGCTTCGTTGCTGTGGCGACGGGGTGTGGGAGGAGCTTACCGGTATACAGAGTGCACTCCGCCAGGCGAGGAGCCTTTTATTTCCGTCTCTGTCGAGCAGACTTGACTGGTCGTGAAGGAATTGTCGCGAACACACAGCTACAATGAGTTTCTCTTCCATAGTCCACGAGCTCGCGAGTCTTTTCTTTTTTTTTCCGACAAACAATACGTCACATAGTGCGCGCGCACCCTCGTTTCCGCGTCACATAGGGACTCTCCCACTGCCCCCTCTCTTCTGCCCCCCGACTCTCCCTGATTGGTTGACACACCAACCAATCAGGTGGAGTTGAGCGGCGTTTGAAAGTTTGAACCGCGAAATCTTCAACATGTTGAATGCTCGGTTTGGAGGTGGAAGCCGGTTCACGTGCACGAAAAAACGCTACTCAGCACGCTCAACACGCACGCGACCTGACGCCAGACGCCAGGAGGTGCCTGGAAGTGCGTCCACCATTGACTTTACATGGAGGCTGGAAGCTTTGGAGGTAAAAACGCTGCTCGGTGTGAGCACACCATAAGAGGGGGACAGTTGAACATGGAGGCCTCCACCTCTGTTTAATGATGGACAGTTTATTTTCACAAAGATGGCCTCCCTTACTCCTCTCTCAAACCATCGTTCCTCTCTATCAAGGATGTGAACATCTTCATCCCTGAAAGAGTCAGAGTCAGAGTACTTTTATTAACATTGCACAAGTTTTCACCAATACAGCGTGAATGAAGGGGGGGTGAGTGTGTGAAGCTGCTGCCAATTCAGACCACATGTGACGAATCACATTATGTTCTTCAGCGCGGCCTCTCTCATCCGTATCGGGATGAAGGTCAAAGGTGTGAAACAAGGAAAGTACATAAGGGTCACAGCGTTGGTATTATAAAAAAAAAGTATCACATTTTGTCTGCCAAGACACCACATGAGACAGTAAAAACCATACCATAAGCACATTTAAGACAGTTACATGTTGCATTTTGAGACTGAGGCAGGGAGATTTCTGTCCATGAGACATTCCAGATAGCAACAGTCTGAGATGTAACCAGCCGGCCTCCGATAACGCTCATAGAAAAGTTCTCCGGGGGGGTAGCGGACAAGACAAGAGGAGCAGCTGTTTGTCCTCAGTAAAACACGTCTCAGGAGAAATTAGATATCCAGCCTTTTCCAAGGCTGTTTCCAAGGGAGTCAGATAAGAATGGCAAATATTTTCACTTCAGGCTCACATTGTAATTTCTGCAGCCTTCAGTCTGTAAGGGCGACTCTGTTCCAAAAAATGATCCAATTCGGGACTTTTTTCCACTTATCCAAGCTTTGTGTGCAGAGTGACCTCTGACCTGGAGATGAGTGTAGACCGCAGAGTCCTGGCCTGATGATGTTGATCTTCATCCTTTTGGCCAGTGGCTGTTTAGTTTCCCCGATATAAGACTGATCACAGCCCTCCTGACACTGAACAGCATACACAATATTACTCTGTTTGTGCCGGGGGACTGGATCTTTGGGATGAACCAGTCTTTGCCGTAATGTATTTTGGGGTTTAAAAGCCACTGGGACGTTACGTTTAGAAAATAAACGTCTCAATGTCTTTGAAACTCCAGCAACATACGGAATGACCACTGGTCTGGGTCTTATTCCTTCTTTTCACCTGATGGCTGGCTGGAGTCTTGTTACAGGTAGTCCCCGACTTACGAGCGAGTTCCGTTCCTCCGAGGCGCTCATAAAGCGAAAATTCGTAACTTGGAACGGCCGCCACGTGTCTCGTAAGTCCGGAATTTCGCTCGTAAGTTGGAACGGTTTTGCTAGCGCGACTACAAACACTCGTTTTTCATCGAAAAACTGCTAACTGTGGTGAAAAATCACAGAAAAACTCTGTATTTTTTGCGTTTTTTCCAAAAATTCGCCAGCTCGTAAGTCCGGAACCTCGTAGGTCAGAGCGCTCGTAAGTCGGGGACTACCTGTAT
>JBBPBX010040428.1:0-29378 GCA_038048925.1 Garcialebias charrua
CAATGTAGTAGCAGCGAACAGAACAGACCTGCATGAATTTGTATTTTAATTTTAGCAGGCTAAACACCTCAAAAAATACATTTGTTAGCTGCCTTTTTTGTAAGACTGTGTCTCAGTTTAATTTTTGTTTATAAATTATTACAAATCAGCTTATTTCAAAATGTAAATACCACCAACATCATTAAAATTAAACTACAGACTCCTAAAAAAATTGTTAGCTGCCTTTTTTGTAAGACTGTGTCTCAGTTTATTTTTTGTTAATAAATTATTACAAATCAGCTTATTTCAAAATGTAAATACCACCAACATCATTAAAATTAAACTACAGACTCCTAAAAAAAATTGTTAGCTGCCTTTTTTGTAAGACTGTGTCTCAGTTTATTTTTTGTTAATAAATTATTACAAATCAGCTTATTTCAAAATGTAAATACCACCAACATCATTAAAATTAAACTACAGACTCCTAAAAAAATTGTTAGCTGCCTTTTTTGTAAGACTGTGTCTCAGTTTATTTTTTGTTAATAAATTATTACAAATCAGCTTATTTCAAAATGTAAATACCACCAACATCATTAAAATTAAACTACAGACTCCTAAAAAAATTGTTGGCTGCCTTTTTTGTAAGACTGTGTCTCACTTTAATTTTTGTTAATAAATTATTACAAATCAGTTGCAGCTGAAGGTGATCTGCTCAGAGTTGCAGTTGCTGTGGAAACCAGTGCAGGATAGCTGCAGCATCTGGAGCATCTGGAGGTGGAGCTGAGTACAGGTAGTCCCCGACTTACGAGCGAGTTCCGTTACAACGAGTTGCTCGTAACATGGAAATCTCGTAATTCGGAACGGCCGCCACGTGTCTCGTAAGTCCGGAATTTCGCTCGTAAGTTGGAACGGTTTTGCTAGCGCGACTACAAACACTCGTTTTTCATCGAAAAACTGCTTACGAGTGCATAAAAATGATCGGAAACGTGTGTCCACATGTTTAGCTAACGAACTGTGGTGAAAAAACACAGAAAAACTTGGTATTTTTTGCGTTTTTTCCAAAAATTCGCCAGCTCGTAAGTCCGGAACCTCGTAGGTCAGAGCGCTCGTAAGTCGGGGACTACCTGTAAACAGAATACCGGTACAGGCCTCTTTAGCGCCCATAGCGGCCGAAACTGGTACTGCACTTGCACTGCCCCCTTGTGGCCGAAAGTGGTACTGCACCCTTTTCTGCCAAAATGAAAAACGGTCAGAACTCAGCCAAAAATTGGTCTAAAAATATGGGAAAAAATCCATAAATAGGTCACACCGGTGTATAGGTCGCAGGCCTTGAAAAAAACATAAAAAGGTGCGACCTATACACCGAAAAACACAGTATTCTTATCATGTGAAGAACATGTCTTTATCAACAGCCCTCTTAACATTCCTGCTCTCTCTAAACCCTAACAACAAATCAGTATATGTAGTCTGGTGGTTAAACACTTCAAGAATAGACAGAATGAACACCACAGGTATGACCTATCTCACTCATGGTTACTGTACACTACTGAATGGACCAGCACATAATCAAAAAGGCGTTCAATACAAGATCAACTGGACTTTATTTGTTGCAAAAGACGTTTCGACCCCTAACCAGGGGGCTTTTTCAATTCACTGAAACCAAAAATGTGAGCTTGTGGAGTTAGAAATCACGCACCATCATATGTAAATTGCTAGCTGAGGTAACACATACATGTAAATTGACAGATCACACCTTAACAGTAGGGGGTTCCCTTGAGGTCAATTTACATGTATGTGTTACCTCAGCTTGCAATTTACATATGATGGTGCGTGATTTCTTTAGACTGTTATAACTCCACAAGCTCACATTTTTGGTTTCAGTGAATTGAAAAAGCCCCCTGGATAGGGGTTGAAACGTCTTTTGCAACAAATAAAGTCCAGTTGATCTTGTATTGAACGCCTTTTTGATTTTATCATGTCCTGGACGACTGAGAATCTTCACCAGCATTCCAGCACATAATGAACAAATACACTGTACAAGCAAAGGCAAACTGACTACTCACTAAAAAATGCTAAATGCTAAGCAGCTAACCAAATAATTACTAATGAGATTACCCTGATGATTGCTCAATAATCCAGGTAGAAAAATCTAAAAAAGCTAAGTCTGGTCCTCTGGACATTCAAAAAACAAAACAAAGCAAAAAAATTGTAGAAACGTTTCGTCTTTCGTCCGAAAGACTTCCTCAGTCTGAGTTGCTGTGTTCAGCTCAGTCTTATAAATAGCACCCTCTCACAGTGGATCAACCAGTTGGCTGATGACAGCTGAAACCAGCTGCTCACATGATCAAGGAGGACCATCAGCCTAACGATGGATCGTTAGCACCCTGATGGTTGTTTGCTATTCACAGAGGGCTGAGTGATACTAGCAATAACAGCATTGTAGGAGGGGGACAGTTGAACCCGGAGGCCTCCACCCCTGATGGACGGTTTCTTTTCACAAAGATGGCCTCCTTTACACCTCTCTGTTCACATCCCTGATAGAGAGGAACAATGGTTTGAGAGAGGAGTAAAGGAGGCCATCTTTGTGAAAAGAAAGCCTCCATCATTAAACAGGGGTGGAGGCCTCCGGGTTCAACTGTCCCACTTACAATGCTGTTATTGCTAGTATCACTCAGCCCTAGTGAATAGCAAACAACCATCAGGGTGCTAACGATCCATCGTTAGGCTGATGGTCCTCCTTGATCATGTGAGCAGCTGGTTTCGGCTGTCATCAGCCAACTGGTTGTGTAATGCTACGTCCAGACCGAACGCTTTTTGAGCGGCCAAAAAGCGCGAAACGCCTCAAAGTGAACGCACTGGACCCAGTGGTGTTCAGACCGGAACGTGAAGCGGCGGCGGGGTGTAGGAGGAGTTAGCAGAGCTTAAACTTGCTAAACGTGAAAAGTTCACAATTCAAAACTTACCCGATATCCCGACTTCCTCACTGGCACTCCGCCAGGCAAGGTCCTTTTTATTTCTCCTCCATACATGAACAGGACTTCGCTGCGGGTTGTTTCCGTGTCTCACAAACAATACGTCACACAGTTGCGCAATACCCGTCCCCTCGTTACCGCGTCACATAGCTGACTCTCCCTCTCTCCTCCCCCGACTCTCCCTGATTGGTTGACAGACGCGTTGAACGGCGAAATCTTCGGCATTTTCAAGGCGAGCTGTGGAGGCTGCCGCAGGCACCGCATGCACGGAAAACGCTCTGCCGCCCCTTCTGCACCGCTCAAAACGGACGTGACGCGACGCCCGACCCCTAGAGGCGCCTGGAGGCGCGTCCCCCATTGACTTTGCATGTAATCCGGCCGCTCCTGCAGCTCAAAACGCGTTCGGTCTGGACGTACCATAACACTGTGAGAGGGTGCTATTTATAAGACTGAGCTGAACACAGCACCTCAGACTGAGGAAGTCTTTCGGACGAAAGACGAAACGTTTCTACAATTTTTTTTGCTTTGTTTTGTTTTGTTTTTTGAATGTCCAGAGGACCAGACTTAGCTTTTTTAGATACCAATGAAAATGTATTTTACCCACAATCCCTCTCCGTGTTCATGCCACCAGCAGTCAACCACTATGAACTTGGGTCACGAGGACCCATCCCCCCAAGAGAGACGTGCATTGATCAGGCTGTTAATAAATCTGAAAAAGGGACTTGCTGCATGTATATGGCAAAAAAGTGACCCCATCACCACTCAAATGCATTCACACTAAATTCTTCTGATTAGTTATTTTGCATCTCATGCACTGATTGTGTTCATATGTTCAGTGTTCGTGGAAAATGCAAAGAAATTCATATTTTAGGTTAAAAGTAATGGATCTGGCTGTCAGAGGATGAAATCGATTTGCCGCCCGTAAAGTGGCACTCTAAGTGGGAGCAGGAGTCCAATTTATTTATAAAGCACATTGAAAACAGCAGCTGTTAGCACAGTAGAGAGTGGTGCTTTATAAATGAATTGGACTCGACTCCTGCTCCGTGGAGCTCACATGACTCACAGGAAAAGGGGGAACCCCCCCACGTTCTCTCTTCTCCCTGTTGCACTGTTCGGCTGTGACCTGTTCGGTAATTTCATTGGTGAGATTGTTGTTGTTNTACTCATGTGGACTGGTTGTTGTGTAGTTTACTCATTTGGACTGGTTGTTGTGTAGTTTACTCATTTGGACTAAACCAGACCCTTGTCCTTCATTTTGCTTCGTACTAGGGTCTGGCATTTCTCCCATAGACAAGGATTTCTCCGGTAGATTTTTGACCGGACCAATCAGAGAACAGAAGGTGGAGTTTTGTTAGTTTAGCCTGGCGAGGTCCAGGGCAGGCTAACTATTCAGATTAATAGCTCAGAAACCACTCGGTGGATATTTTTTCTACTACCAGTGTGTAATTATATGGCTCTAATTTACTGACTGTTGGCCTGGATGAAACATTTGAGATAAAATTTGATTTTTTATAATTTATTTTCGTAGCGCACCCGAGGCTGTTTGGAAAATGTCAAACCGAAACAATTTAAATCCAGCAGATTTGACCATTTCGTGAATTGATTTAGGAACTGTTAAGCTCAGGAACACTTCTGATATAACGTCAGCTAAGAAATGTATTTTTTCTCAGCAAAGAAATAATAGTTTTTTACCTTGTTTTCTTGAAAATTCCTTCGTGGCGGCAGCCATTTTAACTGACGACGTCAGTCGACGTCGTTCAAAACTCCGCCTTCTGTTCTCTGATTGGTCCGGTCAAAAATCTACCGGAGAAATCCTTGTCTATGGGAGAAGTCCCAGACCCTAGTACGAAGCAAAGTGAAGGACAAGGGTCTGGTTTTAACCAGGCTAACGTGGACTGGTTGTTGTGTAGTTTACAGTACTCATTTGGACTGGCTGTTGTGTAGTTTACTCATTTGGACTGGTTGTTGTGTAGTTTACTCATTTGGACTGGCTATTGTGTAGTTTACTCATTTGGACTGGCTATTGTGTAGTTTACTCATTTGGACTGGCTATTGTGTAGTTTACTAATTTGGACTGGCTATTGTGTAGTTTACTAATTTGGACTGGCTATTGTGTAGTTTACTCATTTGGACTGGCTATTGTGTAGTTTACTCATTTGGACTGGCTATTATGTAGTTTACTCATTTGGACTGGTTGTTGTGTAGTTTACTCATTTGGACTGGTTGTTGTGTGGTTTACTCATTTGGACTGGCTATTGTGTAGTTTACTCATTTGGACTGGCTATAGTGTAGTTGACTCATTTGGACTGGCTGTTGTGTAGTTTACTCATTGGACTGGTTGTTGTGCAGTTTACTCATTTGGTCTGGTTGTTGTGTAGTTTACTCATTTGGACTGGTTGTTGTGTAGTTTACTCATTTGGACTGGTTGTTGTGTAGTTTACTCATTTGAACTGGTTGTTGTGTAGTTTACTCATTTGGACTGTCTGTTGTGTAGTTTACTCATTTGGACTGGCTTTGTGCAGTTTACTCATTTGGACTGGCTTTGTGTAGTTTACTCATTTGGACTGGCTTTGTGTAGTTTACTCATTTGGACTGGTTGTTGTGTAGTTTACTCATGTGGACTGGTTGTTGTGTAGTTTACTCATTTGGACTGGTTGTTGTGTAGTTTACTCATTTGGACTGGTTGTTGTGTAGTTTACTCATTTGAACTGGTTGTTGTGTAGTTTACTCATTTGGACTGTCTGTTGTGTAGTTTACTCATTTGGACTGGCTTTGTGTAGTTTACTCATTTGGACTGGCTTTGTGTAGTTTACTCATTTGGACTGGCTTTGTGTAGTTTACTCATTTGGACTGGTTGTTGTGTAGTTTACTCATGTGGACTGGCTGTTGTGTAGTTTACTCATTTAGACTGGCTGTTGTGTAGTTTACTCATTTGGACTGGTTGTTGTGTAGTTTACTCATTTGGACTGGTTGTTGTGTAGTTTACTCATTTGGACTGGTTGTTGTGTAGTTTACTCATTTGGACTGGCTGTTGTGTAGTTTACTCATTTGGAATGGCTTTGTGTAGTTTATTCAATTTGACTGGCTTTGTGTAGTTTACTCATTTGGACTGGCTTTGTGTAGTTTACTCATTTGGACTGGTTGTTGTGTAGTTTACTCGTTGGACTGGTTGTTGTGTAGTTTCTTCATTTGGACTGGCTGTTGTGTAGTTTACTCATTGGACTGGTTGTTGTGTAGTTTACTCATTTGGACTGGTTGTTGTGTAGCTTACTCATTTGGACTGGCTTTGTGTAGTTTACTCATTTGGACTGGTTGTTGTGTAGTTTACTCATTTGGACTGGTTGTTGTGTAGTTTACTCATGTGGACTGGTTGTTGTGTAGTTTACTCATTTGGACTGGTTGTTGTGTAGTTTACTCATTTGGACTAAACCAGACCCTTGTCCTTCACTTTGCTTCGTACTAGGGTCTGGCATTTCTCCCATAGACAAGGATTTCTCCGGTAGATTTTTGACCGGACCAATCAGAGAACAGAAGGTGGAGTTTTGTTAGTTTAGCCTGGCGAGGTCCAGGGCAGGCTAACTATTCAGAATAATAGCTCAGAAACCACTCGGTGGATATTTTTTCTGCTACCAGTGTGTAATTATATGGCTCTAATTTACTGACTGTTGGCCTGGATGAAACATTTGAGATAAAATTTGATTTTTTATAATTTATTTTCGTAGCGCACCCGAGGCTGTTTGGAAAATGTCAAACCGAAACAATTTAAATCCAGCAGATTTGACCATTTCGTGAATTGATTTAGGAACTGTTAAGCTCAGGAACACTTCTGATATAACGTCAGCTAAGAAATATATTTTTTCTCAGCAAAGAAATAATAGTTTTTTACCTTGTTTTCTTGAAAATTCCTTCGTGGCGGCAGCCATTTTAACTGACGACGTCAGTCGACGTCGTTCAAAACTCCGCCTTCTGTTCTCTGATTGGTCCGGTCAAAAATCTACCGGAGAAATCCTTGTCTATGGGAGAAGTCCCAGACCCTAGTACGAAGCAAAGTGAAGGACAAGGGTCTGGTTTTAACCAGGCTAACGTGGACTGGTTGTTGTGTAGTTTACAGTACTCATTTGGACTGGCTGTTGTGTAGTTTACTCATTTGGACTGGTTGTTGTGTAGTTTACTCATTTGGACTGGCTATTGTGTAGTTTACTCATTTGGACTGGCTATTGTGTAGTTTACTCATTTGGACTGGCTATTGTGTAGTTTACTAATTTGGACTGGCTATTGTGTAGTTTACTCATTTGGACTGGCTATTGTGTAGTTTACTCATTTGGACTGGCTATTATGTAGTTTACTCATTTGGACTGGTTGTTGTGTAGTTTACTCATTTGGACTGGTTGTTGTGTGGTTTACTCATTTGGACTGCTCTTGTAAAAAACGGTTGTTTTAAACATTCTTCTTCTTTTATAGTATTTGTACTTATTAGTCATAATGTTATCCCTTATAAAATAAAAATGATCTAAAAAATGAATGAAAAACAACAATGGTAGATTTTACATTTATTTAACTTTGATATTAATAGGTTATATATTACATTCTATATATTTACATTAAAACACCTTTTTTTAATCCACCCTTTGCTGGATTTCTGGTTTGCAACACATTCCAGAAAATAAATATAACAACAAAAATAAATAAATAGGAATGTTGCAGCTTTTATTGCTTTAAAGTTTACTTTTTGTAAACAACTTCCACAAGATGCTCAAGCTTTAAGGATTTAAGGATCATAAAATAAATATTTTACTAATGGTTTATCTTAACGCAGCCAGAACCCAAGTGGATTGCTGCCAATTTTAAGACAACTCTAATTAGTTCATGCAAATGTTGTTATTCAACCAATTAATAGCCTCAGTTTTTTACATGTATATTCACTGTGGTTACTTACAAGCAGCGAGCTGGAACACTTCAGGTGCAGCCAGGGGTCACTCAGAAAACTTGGATGGAAAAAAACAGGGAAATGTTTAAATCATTAACAAATTGTTAAGTTCAGGTAATTTGGATGAAATCAAAGCAAACATAATCGCAGGGCATTTTTGAGATTTTTATTTTTAAGACCTCAAAATCCATTTTGAAAGTTGGTCACACCAGTCTGTATTGGCTGAGTCAAGTAGACTTCACTGCCTTAAAACAATCCCAATCTTAAACATTTATATCAGTTTATACAAATATTATTTGCACAATTACCGTTATTTTGGCAGAAATACTTGTGAACTCCTGTCATTGGCAACTCCAGGTTATACTATAGATGTTTTAGCTGTTACTTCTGCCATTGTTTGTGCTTCCAAATTGTTATAGAAATATTTGTACTAAATAACGGTCAAATACCAAACTGGCTGAAGTGTAAATGTGGAAGTGTTTGCATAAACACCTATGGAGTTGTCTAAATTACAGTTGTTAAAGGGATCTCCAACTAGTTGCAACAATATATCTTATTTGATAAACATTATTTCAGCTACAAAAACGTAAAAATACTGTAAACCGTTAGGTTTACAGTATATATACAGTATATGTATATATATGCACTTTGGTGTGGACTTGTTCCTGTTGAAAGTGCTTTATAAATAAAATGGTATGGTATGGTGTATATATATATATATATATATATATATATATATATATATATATATATATATATATATATATATATATATATATATATATATATATATATATATATATATATATATATATATATATATATATATATATATATATATATATATATATATATATATATATATATATATATATATATATATATATATATATATATATATATATATATATATATATATATATATATATATATATATATATATATATATATATATATATATATATATATATATATATATATATATATATATATATATATATATATATATATATATATATATATACATATATATATATATATATATATATATATATATATATATATATATATATATATATATATATATATATATATATATATATATATATATATATATATATATATATATATATATATATATATATATATATATATATATATATATATATATATATATATATATATATATATATATATATATATATATATATATATATATATATATATATATATATATATATATATATATATATATATATATATATATATATATATATATATATATATATATATATATATATATATATATATATATATATATATATATATATATATATATATATATATAGATAGATAGATAGATAGATAGATAGATAGATAGATAGATAGATAGATAGATAGATAGATAGATAGATGTTATATATATAATACAAGCAGTTAGCTGCTGAGTTAATATATTAAACATCACAATTTGAACATGTTCGATTGTTTCAACCCACATATTGTGCATAAAGACTAATACAAAATGTATTTGGTTTTAGTTTCCACTACAACCTATGTATGTCATCGCTCCAGAATGCATTGTGCAGGTAAAATAATGAAGACTTCCTTAAAGGACGATGTTGTGAAAAATGTAATGAGCATATATATTTTTTTAAGTAACTAAGATCCCGTTTCACAAAGAACAGCTTTTAATAGAATAAAGAAATAACATATCAAGTCCAATATGTGCAGATAGTTGGAGATTCCTTTAAAGCAACTACAATACACTTAAGTCTCGACACCCCCCACCCCTGTCCCCATCCCGGCTGGTAATATGTCAGTAATGTAGAACACAAAAGCTGCCTTTAAATTGAGACAATTCAAAAAGTTATCTACAACAAGTAGAAAACAATGTCTCTCTTCAGTCATGTTAACATCTAGTACAAATGCTGCCAAGTTGACCTTAAAACAACTCGTCTCAGTTTTTAATAGAGGTTCATGCAGACAAAATGGAATCAATCTTTACACCGCCATCACCCTTTCAGTTGTTATTACCACAGAGCATGTTTATTTACAGAACAACATGTAGGTCTACAGTCCGTCACCAAAAACCCTTAGCAGGAAACGCATGTTAGAAAATGGAACTTTGTGTTTTCAATGCATTCTTATAAAATTAAGGCTGTGTTTGTTCCTGTGATTACAGAGATACATAAAATCGCTGTTGTTTGTTTTCCCAACCGTTTGGATTTGGGGTTGGGTGTTTAAACACAGAATTAGTCTTTGAAAGAGGAAAATAAAATGATCTAAATGTATAATGAATACTTACCTGACACAGAACACTTTCTGGAATAATTCAATCAAACACACTCAGCTGACTCCCTGAATGTGCATGTTCCTTAGAGGTCACTAAATAGGTCAAATTGTAATTACAAAGTTGGTTCCACTTTTTTTTCTGCTTTTCCAGTTACAACATTTTGACGTAGTGTTTTCTTTCTTCTTCCTATGTTTCAGTATGATCTACTCCTTGGTTACCTCGTAACAACTGCTCCCTCAGCTTCCAGGGAGAAACTCAGACGCCTTGGATACGTTTGGTACCACAGACCGCTGGTACAGAAGAGAAGAGTAACCATGAAAACACAATTTCAAAAAACACTTTTGCTGCGAAGCCAAACAATGAACTCCGCTGGGGTCAAAGTTTTTTATCTTCTACCCCACAAAGAAGAAAAGACTCGTGTTATTCTTGACTGTACCGGTATATGAGAATTTGGGACTTAATCCACTGTTTACAGTTTGCTCATTGCAAGACGCAAGTTAGACACTGCCTGACCAACACTTATTACACACACATGCACAGATAAATGCACACACCCTCCTTTCAAAAGCTCACTGTAGGGTAAGGATGACGGTAGCACAGAGGACATAGAGCACAGTAACGTTTGCACAGTTTGTCTCAGGCACAGCACAATGAAGCACTGTCCTGCCCAATTCTCTCCTGAAAACCTCACCGACTGTAGCTTCACTGGTGAGTCCGCAGTGGGGTGCACAAAGTGGACGACACATTCCGCTGTACAAAGAAGACGACGTAGCGAAATACCAGAAGCAAACATTTTCTCTTTTCCCCTGAAAACACATGCAATCCATGGAGTGTGGCATTTTTCTACTCAACATAACATGACGGGCTTTTGTGGTTTGTGAATCCTGGTATATTCTTATTCAAAAAGGTATTTCTATTTGATTCAAAGCAAAAAGGTATTCTATACAACAAATGCCTTCTCAGTGTTGTCCTAGTGTTGTTCTGTTGTGCAAAACTTTTGGAAAACCCGGCAAATCAGAACTCATCGAAAGCTTTTTTGTCGTAGACAAGCACACATTCTTTGCACAAATTAATTTCTTGCTCTTGCACAATATTTGCGTGAACATCAGAGATAATTTGTCACAGTCCAGTTCCACAAGCGAAGGTCTTCCAACACGTTAAAAAAAAACCTCAGCTGTTTAAAAACAGGGAACAAAGTGAATTTCTTATAGCTCGTTCAACTATGGACCGATTTATTCTGTTTTCACTATTTAAATAAAATAATTAATTTCTGTTCATGAGGTTCTGACAACTTTCTTTATTTATTTATTTTACATTTTATTGTAAATGTTATTTTGTGAGTGAATAGATATGAAAATGACAAGAAGGGACAATAGCAATTTTGTTCAAAATATTTAAATCTACATGAAGATGCGGTCCTCATTTCCCCAGATTTAGTCACAGTAGTACATTCCTGTGGCTAAAATGAACTCTTAGCAGGAGAGGGGTCTTGAACCTCTATTCTCCATGTGTAGTATTGTTTTTTATTATTATTATTTTTCTTTTTACCATCAGGCCTCTCTTTGAACCTTCAGCACAATCTTGACTTAAAAAAATGTTAGTTTGTAAGCTGCAGCTTATGGAGCAGATGAGAATTCCCCATTTTTTGGTTTGTTTTTGTTCCTCTTCTCTGACATTCAAATCTCAATTTAAGCATTTTTCAGCCTAATGGTGTACATGTTTTTGTTTACAAATTAAAGTATTTTAAAATCAAAAAAACGTATTTTGTTGTTGTTAGTGCCATCCATCCATCCATTATCTTTTACCCGCTTCTTCCATTTTGGGTCACGGGGGTCGCCGGTGCCCATGTCCAGCAATCACAGTGCGAGGGGCGGGGTACACCCTGGACGGGTCGCAAGTCCATCACAGGGACATTGTGTTAGTGCATTTTGTTTAAATGTGTACACAGTTTTGAGGAGGACAAGATGGCGGTGATGGTATGGTAACGCTAGTGCTGCTTAAAAACTGCCTTTCATGAAGATTTTCTCGCTGCCTTTGCATTGGATGATCTACTGTTCGACACTGCTGTGTGACTGACTCGAAAAAGCTCAAGAATAGCGTTGAAATTAAATAAATATAAATATGCGAGTTCCGTGGCCACTGGGCCTAACACCACCTGAAGGAAAAGATAAATGGAGTGAAAAAGAAATGCGAGGTCGTGGAAGGACACATGAGAACGTGTAACGTGAGAATCCTAGGTCCGGAGTCAAGCTCTACAGCTGCTGTTGCTAATCTGTTTTCTGAAGTTCTGCAGCTGGACCAGAAGCCACTGATCGACCGCCCCCACCGGACGCCGAGTGGGAGGAAGCCAGGTGATAAGCCAAGAGTTATTGATACTAAACTACAGTACTATCAATACTGCCTGGAATTATTATGGCATGTGCATAGTCACGGCCCACTCCGCTTCAAGGAATCACCAATCATCATCGCAGCAGATTATGCTCCAAGCATGGCATGGGCTTGGTTGCCTTTTACAGAGGTGAGGAGGCTTCTTCACAACCTGTTTTGGATTTTGCAGGAGTGCGGTACAAGGCCGCCATCATGTCAGCAAGGTCAACTTCTCCCATGTGAACATTGTACTGTGACACAATGCTTGGACATGGAACAGCACCTTTTCTTCTCTCTGCAGAAAGGTTTGACTTCTTTGAGAGGACTGACTGCAGCACAGGAGCTAGCTAAGGTGACAACTTTGTTGTCAGACCATTTTACTATTGCCACTTCTGCCACATTATCCACCCTTCAAGTATGCATCCTTTGAGCCTGTTCTTGTGGATGGTTCACAGACTATGCAAACCAAGGGACTCTTTCAGGTGCACAATGAGTGGGAGAGAGGTGAAAAACTTGTCAAAGTAGACAACACACTCTGAAGGGTTTTTGATTGTCTTGCAGAGTTGAATGACAGCATTGGCCTGGACCTTGGCCTTTACAAAATGTGCTCTTTCCAGTGTATGTCAGGAAGTCATACACTATCCCAGAAATACCTGCTCTAATAAAGATCTTGAAGCCCCAATGGTGACGTTTGCTTGGGAGATACTGTCGGAGAGACCCATTCTTTGTTCCTTTGTAAGGGCCCATCATTTCATCTATTGAAAACTTGTTCTCACTCTCAATTTCCAGACATTTCTTTCTTATGTGCTCCAGCACTAGTGTCACTTTGCAGAGCTGATCTTGGGTTGGGTGTGATGTCTGATCATCTTGAAAGTAGATGAATTTAGAGAGGTATTTAAACCTTTTTACCGACATCACATTAGCTATTTTGGCATAAAGTGTGTCTTCTGCCCAATAATCATCCATGGATGGCATTCTCACCACTCCCATTATTAGCTTAATGCCAACAAATGACTTGATCTCATCTACAGTGGTATTAATTCTGGCTCCAGTTAATTGACAGCTATAAAGATTTGTCTGTTGAGCAATCGCCATCAAAAAAATGGGCAAAGTCGCTATGTGGAGAAGACAGCTCATCAGGTGCGCTGAATTCACTGGCAGCTGCTGTTGACTGGTGTTCAAACCTTTTCTTATGCCAGCTGTAAAAAACAGACAAAAATATATACATAAATGCATAACTGCATTGTTATTTGTACAAAGTGGTATAATTAGCAAGTACGGACTGAATTTAGTTGGTTAGTGGAATGCTACTTTTAGTAAATATCACAACCATGCAGAAGATTTGTGTTTTTTCACCTTAATACAAAATACATAAATTTCTATGGGTTGTGTAATTAGAGAGACAGGTAGGAGGGTACTTGGTGTGTCATCTGGACAGAGAATGGATGATAAGGAAACCTGGTGGTGGAATAGTGAAGTGCAGGATGCCATTCAAAGAAAGAGATTAGCCAAGAAGAAATATGACGATGAGAGGACTGAAGAGAGGAGACAGGAATATAAGGAGATGGGACATAGAGCAAAGAGGGAAGTAGCTAAGGCAAAGCAGAGGGCGTACAATGAGTTGTATGGGAGACTGGACACTAAAGAGGGCGAGAAGGACTTGTACCGATTGGCAAGACAGAGGGATCAGGCTGGAAAGGATGTGCAACAGGTTAGGCTTATTAAAGATGGGAATGGGAATGTTCTAACAAGTGAGGAGAGTGTGATGGGAAGATGGAAGGATTACTTTGAGGAGCTAATGAATGAAGAGAATGAAAGAGAAAGAAGAGTGGAGGTCATAGAAACTGTGGACCAGGAAGTGGGAAAGATTAGTGAGGGTGAAGTCCGGAAAGCTCTGAAAAGAATGAAGAAGGGGAAGGCAGTAGGACCTGATGACATACCAGTGGAGGTTTGGAAATGTCTTGGAGAGATGGCAGTGAGGTTTTTGACTCAAATATTTAATGGAATATTTGAGGGTGAGAAAATGCCTGAAGAATGGAGAAGAAGTGTGCTGGTTCCCATTTTTAAGAACAAGGGTGATGTACAGAGTTGTAGCAACTACAGGGGAATTAAGTTGATGAGCCACACGATGAAGATCTGGGAGAGAGTTGTGGAAGGAAGGCTTAGACAAGAGGTGACTATCTGTGAGCAGCAGTATGGTTTCATGCCAAGAAAGAGCACCACAGATGCCATCTTTGCTTTGAGGATGTTGATAGAGAAGTACAGAGAGGGTCAGAAAGAACTCCATTGTGTGTTTGTGGATTTAGAAAAAGCATATGACAGGGTGCCAAGAGAGGAGGTGTGGTATTGCATGAGGAAATCTGGAGTGGCAGAAAAGTATGTTAGACTGGTACAGGACATGTATGAGACAGCAGGACAGTGGTGAGATGTGCTGTAGGAGTGACAGATAGCTTCAAGGTGGAGGTGGGATTGCATCAAGGATCGGCTCTGAGCCCCTTCTTGTTTGCTCTGGTGATGGACCGACTAACAGATGAGGTCAGGCAGGAATCCCCATGGACTATGATGTATTAATAATAATAATAATGTCTTTTCCTGTCATCTGCGTATGTTCCCATACACAGACGAAATTCGTCTCTGCATTTAACCCAACCACCTACCAGGTGGTGCAGTGAGCAGCCCGAAAGCGCCCGGGGAGCTGGAGAAATAGGTGTGCACTCATAGACACCCCAAGCTGGGTAGTGACCGGGACGCGAACCCGCGACCTTCGGATCCGTAGTCAAAAGCCCTGCCACTAGACCATCTTGGTTTGCAGATGACATTGTGATCTGTGGTGAGAACAGGAAACAGGTGGAAGAGAACTTGGAGAGGTGGAGGTATGCACTTGAAAGAAGAGGAATGAAAGTCAGCCGTAGTAAGACAGAGTACATGTGTGTAAGGGGTTAATGTGGAGGGTCAGTTTAATACTGACCTCCTTTTTACCTTAATTTACTTATTCAGATTGAATAGTAATTTCACGGATTCTCTTCTTTTTCAGTTTATTCAATATTTCTGTGATCTTTGTGATGGATAAATAAACAGAGCCATTAAGTGACAATGGACACGTTAACTTAGTTTGATATGTCAAAGAGACACTATCATTTATTTAAAATAAATCAACTAAATTAACACCATTACACTTGATTGACATGATTTCACTTTCTTTCAAATTAAAACGTCAGCACACTTAAATTCAACACAACAGACTTCAATATTGGATGTAAACATATTTAGTCTGAGGGCTCTTTAAACTTAAAATAGTTTCCAGCTTAGATTGAGAGGGGAAAGAATAGGAGGAAAGATTTAAGAAGAATTGGGAGGTTAAGAGAGGAAGTTTATCTTGCATTTATGAAACCAGATGACACTCTTCCGTACGCGTCCAGCTAAGATATCATCACACCTCCAGCAAGCAAACAGCTGCTCCTTTACCTTAAGACGTCCGCCTTGGTTCTGGTAAAGAGCTGTGGTCAACTTTAGACTGACGAGTCGTCGGTCCCGCAAGTCCAAGCTGGACTCCACGCGTGTTTACCTTGTCGGTGTCGGTGATACTCGCTTTCGTCGGCAGAAGTCGTGACAGTCGTGGCTTCTTGGCTCAAGATAATTTATTCCAGGAAGGAATAACAAACGCTCGTTCGAGGTGGACTCATAACAGCCTGTTATCAGTCCTTAGCTGAAGACGCAGGTCGTTAGCTCTTGACCAAAACGTACCCAGCTCTTGGGAAAGGTTCACATCTCTCTGCAAGTTCCCAGCAACTCTCTGAAGCGTTCTCGCACAGTTAGAACTTAAAAAGCAGGAACCAAGAGAGGAGTGCACTTGTGTTATCAGACCCAAGGTTACAGCCAGAGCAGAGGGAAATTGTTTAGGAAAAGACAGAGCAGCTGGAGCCTTGTTCATGAAAAACAACGGATTAAACTGTCTTCTTATTTCTAAACAAAACAGTCGGGTCTCTGTGACCCGCAATTTCACCTTTAACACAGCAGTGAACACAGTTTAACTCTCACAGAATAACACAGCTTAAAAGCACACATCATGAAAATGACAAAAGTTATTCTTTTGATCACATCAGCCTAAAATCAAAGATAGAAATAGTCTCTTATTGGTGACTATGTTATCAGATTATAGCTAAATGAATGATTTTGTAGTAAATGTCTTGCTTTACTGAGAGGTCAGTAAAGGTCATCACTGGACAGTTCAAAAACCTTAATTTGACCCTGGGTAGGTCCACTACATCTCCCCCCTTTTGGAAGCCATCGCCAGTCCTTGGGGATGGGGTCCTTCCGGCCCTCGTACGTCTGAACTGGTCGTTTACTTCCAACGTCTCCTCGGATCCGCGTCAGCCGTCAGAAACATGTGGCAGCTTCTGGCCGACTTCAAGACGAGATGTTTCTCAAAGAAAGTTCATTAGGAACTTTGGAGCTTTTGCTCGGGGAACTGGATGGAGGCGTCCATCAGTTCTAGCTGACAAGTTAGTCTTTGGCTCTTGACCAAGCTTGACCAGCTGCAAGGCAGAGAGCTTTCAGGTCTCTGTCCATTCAAACTCTCTGTCCATTCAAAGACTGAAGCGTTTCCGCACAGTTAGAACTTAAAGCAGGAACAAAGAGAGGAGTTCACTTGTCTTATCGCGACCCAAGGTTACAGCCAGAGCAGAGAGAGCTTTGTTTAGGAAAAAGATAGATAAAGCTGGAGCCCTGCTCATGAGACTGTCTCTGAGTTTCTAAACAAAACCGTCCGGTCTCTGTGACCCGAAGGCTTCACCTTTAAACACAGCAGTGAACACAGTTTAACTCTTACAGAATGACACAGCTTAAAAGCACACATCATGAAAATGACAAAAGTTATTCTTTTGATCACATCAGCCTAAAATCAAAGATAGAAATAGTCTCTTTTGGTGACTATATTTATCAGATTACAGCTAAATGAATGATTTTGTAGTAAATGTCTTGCTTTACTGAGAGGTCAGTAAAGGTCATCACTGGACAGTTCAAAAGTACACAGGTGTCTTAAAAGTGGACAAGGTCATGCCCACTACATCTCCCCCCTTTTGGAAGCCATCGCCAGTCCTTGGGGATGGGGTCCAACACGAAAGGAAACCTTGAACTGTCTTTGATCTTGAAGTAATCCAGTAAGTGGAAAAGAAAAATCAAAAATTATAATCCCATAAAGTTTTTGGAAATTTCATACTGTTCGGAGGTAATCCCATTGCGAAAAGCTTTTAATCCTTTGGAAAACAAAGTCTGTTAACTCTTGGAAAGCAAAGTCTTATAATCCACAGCGGTAATTCCACAGCAGTAAATCCACAACGATTAGTTTTGTTGATTGATCAGCAACAATTGTTTTCATAATCAGCATGTAGAGGGGATCCCTCGATTGACGCAGAGGAGGCGACCCTTGGATGAAGGTTGAAGACCAAGCGTTGGAGCTGCAGGTCCCCACATCGAAGGTTGTTGGCTGGTTGGTTTCCAGTCAGTGCCACTCTGGTTCTATGTGTCATGCAATTATGTGGTTTTTTAAGGTGGGCTTATGATTGGGATTTTACATTAAGCCTTACCTATATGCACCTGGTATGTAAGCTATCATGGTTTAGATCAGCTACACTTACCAATTAAGGGGTGGATCAATTCTGTAAATTTAGATATAGGGATTTGTACCTATAAAATTTTGGAGGGCTTCTGTAACGAAGGCCTCTAATTCCAAACTATTCCTCCATTCATTACTTAGTTTAGGTTAAACTAAAATAAAAATGAAATATAGTTTGATCTAAATGTCTGTTGTCTTTTAGACGAACGACGTAGGATTTGGTATTCCTAATAAATTTTGAAGTCTATGGCGAGACTCATCAAAATGAATAGATAATCTAGAATAGAAACGATCGAATCGGTTCAATTTAGAAATTGTGAGACCAGTGTAGTTTATTGTACCTTGAGTAGCTTTCATTCAACCTTTATTTATACAGGCTAGCCTCGTTGAGTCACGGGGACTCATTTACAAGAGGGACCTGTCTCACTCACACCAAACAACCATCCACTCTCACACTCACACCTAGGGTCAATTTAGAGTCACCAATCAGCCTAACAAGCATGTTTTTTGGTCTGTGGGAGGAAACCGGAGTACCCGGAGGAAACCCACGCATGCACGGGGAGAACATGCAAACTCCACCCAGAAAGGCCCCGGACCGGGATTTGAACCGGCAACCTTCTCGCTGAGAGGCAGCTTTAAACTACATTGACTCTTCAACGATTGAGATTTAACAAAACGAACTGCATGTTGGCATAGTTAAATCCATCTTATGCATTAACCAATGTTAATACAAAACCTTTTTGGCTGGGAGTGTTCAGAACCAAACAATATCTCAACTAATGACAACAGTAATGACTAAACAACAAGGAAACAACGTTTCACTGCTTCGACACACTCTTGTCGTCAGATTCCAAAGTGCAACACACAAGAAAACAGGTCTCAACTTTATGACCGAGGTCAAATTAAATCTCGTGGATTTAAACGGTTGTTAAGGTTAGTTTTTTGTTGTGGGTTTTAGGCTTAGCGTTTCTAAGTTCAAATTGGACAATGCGACTTATAGGGTGGGAAATACGGTAGTTTAAACCTGATTAGTTTATTTACTAACTTGTGTTTGGACGACCTTATTATCCCATGAAGTCGGTGAGTTTGTGAGATCTTTGTCTTTTGTGGAGTCATTGAACGCCTTGTAAGGTTTGATCTGATTTCGATGTACCCATTTAGCAATTGGCTCTTTGCGGCCTTTGCTGATTTTGATTTCGTAGACGACTGAGGACACTTTGTCTGTTATCAGATGAGGTCCAGTCCACCTGGGCATTAGTTTGCGGGCGAGAGTTCCGGTCCCGGACTCTCCTTTCCCGGTTGCTGGGGCGAACGTATAGTACCAGACTCTGTCTCCCACTTGGAGTTCATTGTGAGAGGCCTTTTGGTCGTAGTACGCCTTACGTCCTTCAGCGGATCTTTCCAGGTTTTTCTGGGCGAAAGCAAAAGTGTTTCTGAGGTGTACATTCAAATCTTTGTCTTTGGCATGGCCTAACATCACCCCCCTTTGGTCATGGGGGACCACGAGCACAGGTGAGGACGTCCGTCCATGGGCACAAGTTAGGATGCCACCGTTTAGTTTAAGCTGTTCGCGCAGCTGAGAGAAGACGGTACACAGGAATCGTTTAGGTTTTGGCCAACGTATCTTCTTACGTTTACCTCTTTCCGCGTAATTCAGGTGTGTCACAACTGTCGGCGCAATCGCTGGTGTGTCTGATTGTACAGACTGCGACAGGTCACTGTCGTTGTGTGTGTCTTCCCACTTCTTGACTGAAGAGGTGCTCTTTGAGTCTGTAAGAACTATGTCATTTCTGAGTAGTTCTAGACACAAATGTTCCTGAACCAAGGTTTCATCGAAAGCTTGGCTGATAGCCGATTTACCTGTCCCAGGGGACAGTACAGCAACCTCGGTGTGGGGTCCTTGGATCTCCACACCTTTCTCTACCTGTGGTAGGTAATGTGAGTTTTCCCCCTTCTTGTCTGATGAGGGGTCCTCGTAATCTGCAACAATGATGTCCAAGTGACTGTCAGCGTTTGGTTGACTGTCATCTTCTGGACTCAGATGCCCTTGAACCAAGGTTTCATTGAAAGCTTGGTTGAATGCCGAATTACCTGTCTCCGAGGACAGTACAGCGTCTTCGGTGTGGGATCCTTGGATCTCAACACCTTTCACTACCTGTGGTAGGCAGTGGTCAGGGAGTGCTGAATGTGTCAGCTCACAGAGGAGGTTCTCTTGTTGGGCCAGAGTTTGGTCCAACTTTTGGGTCTCTTCTGTCTCACCTGTAGTTGAAGGTTCACTTACCGGGCTCTCGTCCTCGGATGAGCAGTCCCTTGTGTCCTCTGCGGTACCTGCGGTTAGGCAGTCTGTATCGCAACTAGGAAGCACTTTTATTGGCAGGGGTTTTCTCACTGTGCTCCACATTTTCCGTCGACCATAATCTATAATCGCGTTGAAGCGGTTTATAAAATCTTGGCCAACCAAAAATGGGAATGAGTCAAGTTTAGACACGTACACCGGGTGGCGTAGTGTCATTTCGCCAATCTGCATGTGAACCATAGCCATAGCTGTTAGGGTTGTTCTCGTCTCTGCGAGACCCTGTAGCTCAATAGCACATTTCTCAAAGGGTATTTGCCTGTCAACACCGTTAGCGGCGGTCCTCAGCTCCTCGAACAGCTTGGCCGACATAATAGTTATATCAGAACTGCCATCCAGGAGGGCTTCACGCTCAAGGACACCTTCCAGTGTGATAGGCAGGTAAGCTTTCTTAGCCACCCCCCTTTGTATAAAGTTACACAGAAACCTCACAGGTCTTGGCCCACGTTTCTGTTCACGTGTGACTCTGTCTGTGTAATCTTGTTTACTGTCAGCATCTTGTTGGCTGTCAGCATCATGACCTTCAGGATGTTGTTGTGTGTCAGCAATTGGTTTGCTGTCAACATCCATGGCAATGTTGGTAGTAGTGTGCGCTGAGTTATTTGTGTGCTCTGAGTCTTTGTGAAAGACAGTGCTACACATCGCTCCAGGTTGGTCAATGTTGATAGTGTCATTATCAATGATAACGCCACTCATTGTATCAGGTTGGTCAAGCACAGTAACATTCAAATCTACTGACAAACTACTTACTTCCTCTGTCTCTTCCGAGCATAGAGGTGTTGGGCCATTATTCCGGGACATTCGTGACTCTTTGCCTGTCTTGAACTGTTCTGTTCGAGGCGCGGGAGGTGCAGTTCCAAGGCTCGGGGGTGACTGTTGGGACCACGCATAGTTACATGAGTATAGGTCCTCATCCTTCAATTTCTTTTGAAGTCCACCCACCGATGGACCTTGGTTTTCACCCATCTGGTTCGATCTGAACCGTTGTGGGTCTCTTAGAGAGTGAACACCTACCTTTTGTGGTTCGTTGCTTGTCTCAGATTTTTCAATCTGAGGTGCTTCAGGGGCGGGGCTCCCTTTAAACCATTTTGAGTCACTGTTCCAACTGGTACCAACATTTCGGTGTATGTCAGTTTGAAAATCTTGTTCATTCTTGCTAGTATTATCCAACTCTTTTAACAACCGACGCGTGTTCTCCACCACTTCTGAGGTCAGAAGGCCTTTGAGACGATAGTGTTCATTCTCGCTAGTATCATCCCACTCTTTTAACAACCGACGCATGTTCTCTGCCTCTTCTGAGGTCAGAGGACCTTTGAGACGACGGTGTTTATCCTCGCTGTCTATAGGAGAGTGAACCTCTCCTATTTTTTGCGACTGGGATACGACCTTTTGACCTGGGCACACCTCAGAGGGTGTTTTGTTTTGCATGTGAGCCTCAACAGCAGTTACAGCGCACTGTTTCATCACTGATTGTTTAAACTGATGTTGTAGCTCAAGGCCTTTTATGAGACGTTTTTCTTTTTGTCGTTTGCTATTGTTGTCACTAACTGTGTGCTCTGAGTTATCCATGTGCTCTGAGTTATCAAAGACAAGGTCACTCATTGTACCAGTTTGGTCATCCTCTATATCATTCAAGTTTTCAAACAACCAACTTTTGTCCACTATCTCCTCAGAGCTTAGTGGTGCGTTGCCTTTTTCCTGGAACTTCTGTGACCTTTTGCTACTCCCGGACTGTCCAGTCCGCAGTGCAGGGGCAGGAGCTTTGCTCGGTGTAGACCGCGGAGGGTCACTTAAAGAGCGGGCGTCCACCGTTTGTGGTTTTTTGCTTATCTCGGGCAGCTTCGTCCGAGGTGCAGGGACAGGGCGTGTGCTCGTCCTTCTCAACCATATTGGGTCTCTTAACCACTTCGGGTCATAGTTCCAGCGGACATCTTCACTACGTGGTTTGTGACCATCTTTCTTATCTTTAGGACGTGCGCCCCCCCTTTGAAATCGTTTTATGTACTCTGGGTCTTGTCTGAGCCACTCTGGCTCATTGTTCCAGCGGGAGCAGAGAGAGCTTTGTTTAGGAAAAAGATAGATAAAGCTGGAGCCCTGCTCATGAGACTGTCTCTGAGTTTCTAAACAAAACCGTCCGGTCTCTGTGACCCGAAGGCTTCACCTTTAAACACAGCAGTGAACACAGTTTAACTCTTACAGAATGACACAGCTTAAAAGCACACATCATGAAAATGACAAAAGTTATTCTTTTGATCACATCAGCCTAAAATCAAAGATAGAAATAGTCTCTTTTGGTGACTATATTTATCAGATTACAGCTAAATGAATGATTTTGTAGTAAATGTCTTGCTTTACTGAGAGGTCAGTAAAGGTCATCACTGGACAGTTCAAAAGTACACAGGTGTCTTAAAAGTGGACAAGGTCATGCCCACTACATGTGTGTGAATGAGAGGGAGGCCAGTGGAACAGTGAGGCTACAAGGAGCAGAGGTCACAAAGGTGCAGGACTTCAAGTACTTGGGGTCCACTGTCCAGGAAAATGGGGAATGTGGTAAAGAGGTGAAGAAGAGAGTCCAGGCAGGATGGAGTGGATGGAGAAAAGTTTCAGGAGTGATTTGTGACAAAAAGGTGTCAGCAAAGGTCAAAGGAAAAGTTTACAAGACAGTGGTGAGACCAGCTATGTTGTATGGTCTGGAGACAGTGTCATTGACAAAAAGACAGGAGAAAGAACTGGAAGTAGCAGAAATGAAGATGCTGAGGTTCTCCTTAGGAGTGACAAGGATGGATAAGATCAGGAATGAGATCATCAGAGGTACAGCACATGTTGAACAACTGGGAGATAAAGTTAGGGAGGCCAGACTGAGATGGTTTGGACATGTCCAGAGGAGGGACAGTGGGTATATTGGTAGAAGGATGTTAGAAATGCAGCTGCCAGGAAAAAGACACAGAGGAAGGCCAAAGAGGAGATATATGGATGCAGTTAGAGAGGACATGAAGGTAGTTGGAGTGAGGACAGAGGATGCAGAGGACAGAGTGAGGTGGAGGAGGATGACTCGCTGTGGCGACCCCTGAAAAAGGAAAAGCTGAAAGAAGAAGAAGAGGACTGAATTTAGTTGGTTAGTGGAATGCTACTTTTAGTAAATATCACAACAATGCTGAAGATTTGTGTTTTTTCACCTTAATACAAAATACATAAATTTGTATGGGTTGTGCATATAAATGTCCCTAAATCAAACTTCTTTCACCTGAATTCCTTGGCTAGTTTGGACTTTGTACCATGATCCATCTCTTCAACCTCTTCATCAAAACTTTCATCCTCCTCATCAGAACTGCCTTCATTCACTGCCTCTATCTCATGCTGGTTGAAAATTATTTCCTGGTCTTCATCACTGTTTTGGCTCAGAGTCAGAAGAACTTGCAGGGATCTCTTCTATCACTCTCATTCATGTGCATTCCTTTATTTTCCCATAAAAGGACCTAGCCGAGATGCCCCGCTTGAATAAAAAATAAAAAAAAGCAAAATACAGTTATACTGCTATAATGGGAACAGCTGTGCATGATAATATGGTACTGTTGTAATTATCAACAGGCCTTCCAGTTTGAAACATAATGTTGAATACTGCACATTGATCAAATTTTTACCACTAATCTGGCAACATATCTCAGGGGATACATATTTCAAAAGCTGCCAAGTAACACCACAAATACAGTTGGATTTTTTTTTTCAAAAGAATATTTAGAAAAAAAGTCCTTATTAATTATAACAAATTGATAATTTATATAAAAAAAAAACTATGACTAATCTTGTAAATGAGTCCTCGAGGCTCTTTGGGATTAACCTGCCTAAATAAAGGTTGAAACAGGTTCTCCACCACTGGCGGCCATGATGTTTTCTGATCAGGTTGACAAAACTATGAAAGATAGCCTGAACCAAATCATGTGATCTAGATGCTAATAACAGACAAGACTTTTGATTAATGCTAACTTGATTAGTGAAAACCTCCCAGCACACCCTCTATAGGATGTTAAAGAGAGCGTATCTCCTGGTGCAATATCTAATATCAGAACTCTTATTATTCTGGTTAAGAAAGAATACTCCTCCTCCCAGTTGGGTGGCTGCCCATTGGCACAAAATGCAAGCTGAAGGCCCATCTTCTGTACTCACGATTCACCACTGGACATCGGTAATAGGAAGGTGAAGGCACATGGGTTGATTGCTGCCTGGAAAAACACTGAGGATGAGTCAGCTAACTGAGGGCAAATGAATAATGGCACAAATGAACACAGGGAAACTGAAAAGAAGACTACTCAAGTGGGTTGAATTAAACAAGGAATCACAAGACACAACTAAGCCTAATAAACCACGAAAAATGGACAGCAAAGACACAGTTTATAGGACACAAGTGCTTCTGTTATAGATGATCAGTGACTTACATTGAATGATCATTGTTTGTCACTGGTCTCAGTCATATTTTCATGTTGCTGAATGATTTCAGAAACTGTGGCTACATATATGGCAGGGTCATTGACATCACAATGTTACATCACTACCCGGCCACCAACGATCTTCAAAACGCAGAATCGAGCGTGTGGCTTAGCGCAGGTAAGTAATCCCCTGGCTACCCTACCGTAGTTAAATAATGTTACTAATTGAGTTTTTATGTATATGAATGTTTCTGTTCAGCGCCCTGAGATGACTTATGTTGTGACTTGTTTCTATATAAATAAAAATAATTCAATTGAATAGAAGTCGCAGCCTGTTCACAGCCAGTCTGTTTGTCCTATCAGGGCAACAGATACCTGCATCCACATGGAAACAACCTGAACTCACCATGGAATGGGTGATCAGGATCTGTCAGATGCTTGTTCACTGACCTCACCTTGTGTAGGTCAGTGAGTTTCTGCAGGACTATGCCAGCAATTTGGCTGTGCGTCCTGACAATTCCCAGAAGTATTTTCCTGTTGTCACATTACCAACAGATGAAGGTAAAAGTTAAAATATTCTTGATGAAAACATTCTTATAAAAGTCAAATCAACATTTAAACCACAGAGCTTCTGAAATACATTATCTGGTGGACCTTCTTACAAAGTGAGTTTACATGGGGTCAAAGGTCAGGTTGTCATCAAGAACAGTTCCCAGATATTTATATTGATGCACCACTTCAGCAGCTTCACCATTAATGACCACAGGAGCTGCAACTGAAGAGTCTTTTCTAAAATCAATGACCATCTCCTTTGTCTTAGAAACATTTCACTTTGAAAAGGAAGACTCACCATTCAGTGAAGTCCCCGACCACAGGCCGGGTCATCTGGGTCATCACTGCTGAGAAGGAACAGGATGACAGAGTCATCAGCAAACTTTAAGATGTGATGCCGTGGATACCAGCTGCGACAATCGTTTGTATATAAAGAGGCAAAAGAAGAATATGTCATGTGTGTATCAAAGTGTGTTTGCACAGACTGGCTGCATTCTCTCATACATCTTTGTTACATCACCCTTTTTTCTTTTCTCATTGCTGAAAAAGGTTGTTAAATGAAACTGAACTGCTGTCCTGTGGTTCTGCCAAAACATACCCTGTTCAGTTCTAGTCCAGAAAAACACTCATCTTGATACAATAACTACAAACATTCACTATTCACATCTCTCAGTGACCGGGGGACATTGGCATACTGTACTTTTTGTTTATGTGATTGTTGACTTGTTTGAACAGTCTTTTCACAAAGAACTTTCCATGAGAAGGCGAAGCTCTCAGGATGTCGGTTCTCTTTAGATTAACTTTTATTTGTGAACAAACGTTCCTATTGTTGAAGTTCAACAGCAACAGATCTGGATTTATTACAGATCCCTCTCTCACAGATTTTTGTTTTTGTTTAAGCTAAAAAAAAACTAGATACTTTCAATAAAATGTAAAATGCTATAAACAAATAAAAGTATTTCTGCTTTGTCTAAAGATTATGTTAAAAAATATTGCTAAATCATGTACATTTTTTCACAAATGTTTCGATAAATGTTCCTTATTGAAATGTTTAAATTCTTATTCTGACAGGTTTAGATTTTATTGAAAAGTTACAGGGTTTTTAATCAGCAGCTAATGAAAATCATATTTATGTTTAATTGTAATGTTTTCTGCAGAATAATTTAGCAGAATTGTGTTGAGCTACTTTGCCGAGCCCTTCACACAACCCTGAGCCGTTTTGTAGCTTTTAAGGGAAAAAAACATCAACAACCTCTGAGTGTAAGGGTTAATAAAGGATTTTTACTCACTCTGAAATGACCTAAATGTTGATTTTTGAGGTTGGATCACAGTTTTGCAGCACTTCTGTTATGAACCCATTCATAAATCAATGTCAACCAATTTGCAACACAAGATGCTCACATGGAGCACCATGTTGTTTGGTGGGTTGCCAGAGGGGACAAATGGAGGGGCCACAAATAGGATCACAAGATCATGATGAGTAGATTTACTGCGATGCTTCTCACAGCTGAATTAAAGCTGCCCCATTTGTTAAAAAACTCAACTAAAAAACATTTCCATGTTCTATATCTCTGTTAAGAATAAATGTTTTTACTCAACTTTTGATAACTGTCATTAAAGGTCCCTAATTACTAGATTATCTTGATAACTGGCTTACTGTCTGATTAACAATGAAAATATAAGGTATCAAGTGTTTTTTTATTTTTAATATGAACAGAAGAATATGAGTCGTTTTTCTTTCTCAGCCTTTTATGAGACTTTGTTTTCTTTAAAACATGTAAAAATACAACCTTTACAGACAGATAGTAGCTCGCAGACAAAATCAGGTTCTAACATCTAACAAGGATCTGAAGCGATATTTTTTTGCAGATTTTATTTAATCTTCTATACAACAGTTCTTATAGGATCTTGGGATCGTGCTATCTGAGGACAGATTTGCTTGACCCGTGAAAAATACATAAAACTATTTCTTAGTTTAGAAATTTAACTTTTCTCGATAAGGTAGTGTCCCATGCTACCTTTTGTTTTATGTTGGTCCCTTTCATACTGGATGATGACCCTGATGTGCTCTCATTGACCTCCTAGAGAATTTAAATTTAAGACCACCAAACTACGGTACAACATATCTGGATCACTGCAAATTTGGAAAAATGTCCCTCAGTGGGAAGGCAACACTCTTAAGCTCTAAGCATGCGTCAAATAGGATTTCCCTGCTATTTGCTGAATACAGTGCTCAAGACACTCTCCTGTGCAACATACACCATGGACCTTACCAAGCTCCGCCCACAGGGCCGCGTTTCATTGGCTAATGCCCATAACACGTCACAGCGCAGCTTCCACGTGCGTGCCGGTCTCACAAAACAAACGCTACAGTAGCGTTTGTGAGACCGGCACCACATGCTACTTACATTGCTAGCTAGCATACGTGCAGAATTTTTTTGCGTCAGGGCTGGAAAAATTGTCCTCCACCGTCAGTGGGGTATCTGTACCGGAGATGTCAGGTACCCTGACCGTATTTGTGGAAGTAAAATTCACTGTTTCCCTATCCACAATATTCCTACGCCCCATGATGCCTTGCGCGAATTATGGGAACGACTTCCGCCTGAAGTGAGAGCAGCAGTTAAAGCCCAGTCTACTGGCTGTATTTTTCACTTTTGTTTTTTTGTTTTGTTTATTTCTAATTAATTGCAATGGTTACTTCGTGTTGGGTTAGTGGGTGTTGCTGTCGGGTAGACGTTTGTTCAAAGTGCAGTTTTCACTTCATCCCAAAAATAAGTAAACGTGAAGGATTTATCTCCATCGGAGGAGCTGACAGCTGCCCCTCCTCTGCCTGATCTGCTCCCGAAGACGTCGTGTTCAGATCACGTTTTCTCCGGTAAACAAAATATTCTACATAAATCATTTTGTGAAACAATTTCAGAACAATGTGAGAGTATAATTTTCTCTGTGTTGGAGCTGTTGTTTTTTTCATGATTTAGCACCGTCTACTAGCTGTGGTTAGCTTAGCATGTAGCGTTAGCATCTGTTAAAGTATTTACTAAACAAATCTGTGGATAAATAATATAACTACATGTGTGTGTAATACATTTGCAGTACATACATATGCTGTGTGTATGTGTATACTGTATGCACACTATATATACAGTATATACATACATACTGCACATACATACTGTACTGTAGTACTGTTTTGATTGTAGGTCCCTGTTACTCTCATGTGAATAAAGCAGTGGGATGCTGTTTGTACAGAAAATATTCCATAACACAAGTTCATCTTTTGGTTATTACTACATTTGTTCTATTGAAATATTTATTTTTTCAGGAAGGCCTGCACACAAGTCACAGACTGGTCTCCCACGCTGAAGTTGACAGACACACTTACTCTGAGACGCAGGAGCAGAAGAACAAGTAATGACACAAGCACCTGGCACAATAATTCAAAAATATTAAAGTAAATCTAAGATAAAATTACTGAAATCAATATAAAATTGAACATTACAGTATATCTTTGTGAATGAGTAAAAAATGTAGGAGCAACTGTATTTATTCTTTCTACTTTGAGTAGCAAACTTGGTCTTATTTTAGACTTTGTGATGCAAACATGACAGTTTTATTCTTTTTTTAAGGTACAGACGAGTGAAGGGCCGAGTTCCATCGTCTTGGATTCCGGAGGGGTTTGCTGCTTGCGCCAGTCGTCCAGTGGTCGTCCAGTGGTCCCACATGATTAGGAATCTGTTCCAGTTTGTTTAAAATCAGAAACTGCCCATCATTTCTTGTTGAAGAGTGTATTTGACCTGGTATTTATTCTTGTATTTATTCTGCAGCCAATCATTTTCATTAAAAGACATCAAATCACCCACAGTTCTCATATTGTATTCAGTTTCAAATGTTTTT